>CACRXK020003734.1:0-11018 GCA_902702795.2 Paramuricea clavata | reverse complement strand
TAGGTTGGTAGGTAGGTAAGTTAGGTAGGTAGGTAAGTTAGGTTGGTAGGTAAGTTAGGTTGGTAGGTAGGTAAGTTAGGTTGGTAGGTAAGTTAGTTTGGTAGGTAGGTAAGTTAGGTAGGTAGGTAGGTAAGTTAGGTTGGTAGGTAGGTAAGTTAGGTAGGTAGGTAAGTTAGGTAGGTAGGTTAAATAGGTAGGTAGGTTAGGTAGGTAGGTAGGTTAGATAGATAGGTAGGTAGATTAGGCAGATTAGGTAGGTCAGGTCAGGTTAGGTTAGGTTAGGTTAGGTTAGGTCAGGTCAGGTTAGGTAGGTCAGATTAGGTCAGGTTAGGTTAGGTTAGGTTAGGTCAGGTCAGGTCAGGTTAGGTTAGGTTAGGTTAGGTTATGTAGGTAAGTACCTTGGGCAGGCGGAACAAAACAAAACAAAACAAAAATAAAATTTATTACCTTTAATTCGTTTCCAATCAAAGTCATCTTCTTTACTGTTTGTCCATGGGCATTGACCATCAATTTGGAAGTTGCATCTTGCTTGATAATTTCCTACAGAATCAGGAAATATTTGTGAACAAATTGCTGACCGCAAACACAAGTCAACTTGTGAAAGAAAGCTTGCTCGTCTGTACAGTGTTAAATACTAAATACCAGTTCTAAATTTCTCTTCTTAGAGGTCCAGTATGGCTCATCCCTTATTGATCCAGTGTTACTACAGAAGGAAACCTAAACTAAACTAACTTTATTTATACTGGATAGCTCTATCAGTTCTAAACTGTTCTCCCTAGAGGTCCAGTAAGAGTCATCTCTTATTGCTCCAGTGTTATCACAGGAGGAAACCTAAATTAACTTTATTTATACTGGATAGCTCTATCAGTTCTAAACTGTTCTCCCTAGAGGTCCAGTAAGAGTCATCTCTTATTGCTCCAGTGTTACTACAGGAGGAAACCTAAACTAACTTTATTTATACTGGATAGCTCTATCAGTTCTAAACTATCCTCCCTAGAGGTCCAGTAAGAGGCATCTCTTATTGCTCCAGTGTTATCACAGGAGGAAACCTAAAATAACTTATACTGGATAGCTCTATCAGAGGTCCAGTAAGAGTCATCTCTTATTGCTCCAGTGTTATCACAGGAGGAAATTGAAGAAAAGCTGTGCCATCAATTCATACGATTGATAGCAACATTTCGAAACGTACCACAATTGAGCTCATCGCTGTTATCTCCGCAATCATCATTGAAGTCGCATAGATAAGTAGTTTTTGTACAACTGCCTCGCTGGCATGTAAATTCCTCTGGACGACATTTCCCCGTCACAGGCAAGCCACACCCTGTGAACAGCAGATCGTCTATGGCGATATCACCGCTGTAAGATTGACCACGGGTAGCTTGAAATGAAATGAAAAACAGTGAAAAAAAGTTCTTTGTAGTTTTGCATGGCGATAAAACATATAATACTTTTTGTTTGTGGAAACACCATGTAAATTTATTACTGCAGTAATACATTTACGTGGTGTTTCCACAAACAAAAAGTATTATAGTAAGTGAAAACATAAGAAATACTGCTGCTGTGGTAACATGATATGTACAGTACTCCAAGCTGCTTGCATATAACTTATAATAACTCACCTTGTATTATGATTCTAAATGGATTATTCTGTTTTCCAATACCGATCGTTGTCTTCTGCCATTTATTTCCTTGGTCGCCATACTTGACCCAGTGTTGAGTTGTCTGGCCTGTGGCGTTGAGGTAGACTCGGAGTGATCCAATCGTTGGTCCATACATGTGATACCACAGCTGTAGAGCGCATTGAGAGTAGGCCTACAGATACGAAAACGTAGATAGAGTTAGTAATGATGCTAGTGGCGATGATGGTGGTCGTACTGTCACCGTGGTAGTAATGATGGTATATAGTGAAAATGATGGTAGTGATGGTGGTAATGATGATGGTGGTGGTGGCGATGATGATGGTGGCCGATGATGATGGTACTGATGATGGTAAATGGTAATCATGGTGGTTGGTAATGATGGTAGTGGCGATGATGGTGATGGTACTGCCACCGTGGTAGTAATGATGGTAGTGAAAATGATGGTAGTGATGGTAATGATGGTGGTGGTGGTGATGGTGACCGATAATGATGGTACTGATGATGGTAAGCATGGTGGTTGAAAATCGTGATGATGATGGTGGTAGGTGATGATGGTGGTGGTAATGGTGATAATGATGGTGGTAATGGTGATAATGATGGTGGTAATGGTGATAATGATGGTGGTAATGGTGATAATGATGGTGGTAATGGTGATAATGGTGGTGGTAGGTGATGATGATGGTGGTAATGGTGATAATGATGGTGGTGGTAATGGTGATAATGATGGTGGTAATGGTAATAATGATGGTGGTAATGGTGATACTGATGGTGGTAATGGTGATAATCATGGTGGTAATGGTGATAATGTATTGACATACTACCATAAATTAACTTGTCTTTGGTAAGCTCGGAGTCGGTCGATAGTTGCGTAAATGGGCATTTTACTCATTAAAGAAATTTATTCTGAATGGAACTGTTTCTTGCAAAAATTTCGTTGTTAGCTCGCAATTGAAACACATACTAAAAAAGACCGTTTTCCCTGGGCCTCGTTTGGAAGGGGTCCAACTGACCTTTCTAAACACTGGACTGATAAGCTTGGCGTTTTGATAAGCAGCACCAGCGGAAGCCTCGATGTAAAGATAATATCCATTAGTAGAGTTGGTCGTGTGATCTGTGGTGGGCCCTGTGCCAATTGAGGGAGTACTTCCTTTACGTCTTCGCCAGTCAAAGTGGTCTGAGTCATCAGCTGCTTCTTTCCATCCACATCGGCCCCACTCAAAGTCACATGTCGGCGCTAAATGAAAACAGTCTTTCTGTTAGAGCTGTATGCAATGTACAATATTTTTACTTTAAAGGTTATGGGCAACAAAATTTAAATATGCTTAGACCGAAAACACTCCTTAAACTGTAGAATAAGTACTAGTTAAAACATGAGAAGCCGATCTTTATCTGATAAAGATCGGATGCCATTTTATGAGTTCATTGGCGAAGTAATTTTAAAAATAAACATTGTCTAAGCCGAGAAAATCAAAGCTGAAGTTTATGTAAATCAGGACATATCTTTATCCGATTTACAAACATTGATTAAACATTCATTTCTTTTGAATTTTTCTCATGAATTAATAATGAGTATTTTAAGTCATCTTACAAAATGTTTATATCTTTCTTTGGTTAGAAGATATGTAGATGTAAATAAGACGACGCACAAGCTGGGTAGTGGGTAAACCTTTTCACAGTCCACTGGGTTCGAAAAACTTCATATTTTTGTTGGCCAGATTAGTCGATGGAATGAGCGATACAGACTTAAAGTGTATATGACATGAAATTTCTTATTTTCTTGAATGAAAGAACCCTTTAAGCTGTAGTGTACCTTATTTTTCAGTTTCTTGTTTTTATGGTTTGTTCCCGAGATATTTCAATTTGCTTGATATGTAAATGAGCGTGAATATGTCCGCTAATTTATGACGTCACGTTGGTTGCAAGCTCTTCAAAATGGTTGAATATCACTGCTATCATCCAAGATGATAATTTCAAACTTCACTCACTGGTAAATGTGATGAAACACTGTAGAAAAACGTGAACAGATATCTACAGTTTTTAGAGTTAATACATTTATAACCAGTGTAAGTTGAGCTTGCAACCAACATGACGTCATAAATTAGCGGACATATTCACACTCATTTACATATCAAACAAATTGAAATATCTCGGGAACAAACCATGAAAACAAGAAACTGAAAAATAAGTTACACTACAGCTTAAAGAGTTCTTTCATTTAAGAAAATAAGAAATTTCATGTCATATACACTTTAAACGATTTCATCTGTTTTGAACAGTGGGCTTTATGATTTTGCCGTGACTGCCATCTTTGAAAATATTTTACCAGCTTGTGACGTCATAGATTTGTTTCATTCGCATATAAACAATCTCTCAAATATCTCTAGAACCAAAAAGATGAAGAAAAGTTGTGAAATGACTTATTTTACAGTTTAACAAGTTCTTTCTGCATAAACAAACTTGAGTTTCATTGCCCTTTAACTCTCCCGTCGCAAAACTAAAAAATGTAAGTAAGTCGTTATGTGATCACAAATACTGACTAGTGACTACCTTTTGTTTTATATTTTGAGATACTTACGACAAAATCGTTCATCAGAATTATCAGGACAATCAAGAGTGAAATCACAGACTTTCGAGCTAGCAATACACTGTCCATTTGACCAACATCCAAACTGATTCGCTCCACAGTTATTCGGCTTCGGAGTCGGAGGTTTGGTCGTCAGGGGCACTTCAGATGTTGGGATAACGCCGCCGGACACTTGACAGTCACTTCCGAAACTGATGTCGTCAACAGCTACGTCACCTTGGTAACCATTGCCTCGTACTCCTAAATAAGGAAAGAGAGTGAGCTTTGTATGTAACTGGAATACCTTTCTTTCCATAGGTAAGTTTTAACCTCTAGGAAGAACAGTTTAAAGTTAATCAGGCTATCCAGGAAAAATAACTGTGTTGACACAAAGCCGCCAAGCGCTCCGTTTTCATCTCGCTCCATTTAGAAACCCTGCTCAAATTGTTACGGCAAAAATGACGTTGTCAAAACCCTAACCCTAACCTCTAACCCCTAACCTCTAACCTCTAACCCCACCCACTAACCCCTAACGCATTCCCTCCGGGAATTCGTTTTCAATTTCAAATCCGGGAACCGTTCGAAAATGAAAACCCACGAATCCGGGAACCGCTTCCGGGAACCGTTTTCATCTCAGAACCGTTTTCGAATCCGAGAACCGTTTTCATCTCACTCCGTTTAGAAACCCTGCTCAAATTATTACGGCAAAAATGACGTTGTCAAAACCCTAACCCTAACCTCTAACCCCTAACCTCTAACCCCTAACCTCTAACCCCCACCCACTAACCCCTAACGCATTCCCTCCGGGAATTTGCCCTACCGCCTCTAAGATACTTAATGGGGCAATACCAGCTCCACACAAATAAAGTTAGTTCAGTCTACAAACCTTCTATAATAACTTCAAACGGTCGTCCGTTATTCTTAGTTCCCAAATTGATAGTCGTGGTCATTTTATACCAAACATCTCCCATCGTACCAGACTTGGATGCCACGGCGTACAGTGGACCACCTTTATAAGTCCTATACCATATATTAAGGTCTTGTATACGGGAACCTTTCATGTGGTACCAAAGTCGTAGAGTACAGGTTCCGCTAGGGGCAGCCATCGGAGAGCTTACCAACCAGGCCTTGTCACCTTGTCGTTTGCCTGATACCTCAATGTACATGTAATATCCTAAAAAAGAATAATTTCAAAATACAACAATGTAATGTACCTACATACGTCTGAGAAACTTTCACTCCCTCTAGCAAAGGTATGGAGCAGGTTGTTCAAAGGTGGGTTAGCCCTCGGTTATAATTTAAACTGCTGTTTTAGTTTGTGTGTTTCTGCACGAATGTTTATTTCAAAACTTCAGAGAAGTAAACTCTTATCGATCCAGACAAGATTTCTGAAGAAACACTTCCAAATTTATGAACAAGCTGAAAAGTTTGCCTGACCACGGTGGGAATCTAACCCGCGACCTTTGGGATACTAGTCCAATGCTCTACCAACTGAGCTACGAAGTCAAGTCGGTTGAGTTGGCTTCGATTCCCACCGTGGTCAGGCAAACTGTTTCAGCTTGCCCGGTGTGGATGCACACTCAGAGTAACATCACAAACATCATATTCACCTGAGTATATAACACCAACACACACAAAAAGTTAAGCTGTCAGGAAGTTTGCTTTGAATTTTAGATTAACCCTAGTCCGTCCAGGCTTTAACCCTATAAAACATTTCAGACACTCAGTGGTCGCAAATACCTTTGCCAGTGGTATGATCAGTGCTGGGTCCAGTTCCAAATGATCCAGTAGAACCTTGGTTCCGTGTCCAGTCAAAGTTATCCTCGCCCTTCACATTCCTCCACTTACAGAGACCAGAGTCGAAGTTACATCGTATGTTCGTACATGACGTTTCATCGGTATTGTCCCCACAATCATTTGTCAAGTCGCAAGTCTGAGCTTCCGAGTAGCAATAGTTGTTGTTGTTTTTACATCTGAGGAAAATAATGAAGTTAGTTTCACCAAGTTTCCACCCAGCTTGCAGTTCATAGCTGGGACTATTTTGTGTATGGACTAAATAAGGCCTGTTCATAATGAGCTCGGTATGCAAGTTGTTTAAAGGGGCCCTACAGGCATTTTTTAGTCGAAAAGCCACCTTAAGTATTGTTTACATTTTTTTGTTATTGTCGCTACTTGACATGCGCACCACGGCATGCATGCGTCTTCCAGTGTGCCTAAGACCCTAAGACATGTTTAGCTTGTTGGTCACAGTTCTTCATTGTGACCGAATCCACAGCAATATCTCCAGAAAAGGAGCCGTCAAATCAAAGATGACCATCCCGTACAATCGACCATCAAATCAAAGATGACCATCCCGTACAGGCGAGGTCAGCTGGGCCCATATAAACAGGAGACCCTAAGACATGTTTCGCCAAAATAATCAACCTACTTTTTAGTTCGCCCCCCGGTACAGCTTGCTTGTTGGTCACAGTTCTTCATTGTGACCGAATCCACAGCAATATCTCCAGAGTAGGAGCCGTCATGTTTGTTTTCAAATGTGAGTGTGAATGGTGAAGTATGACCTCCCACAGCGACCTCGCTCTTGTGCCAGACATAGCCATGATGACCTATAAAAAATTTACATTTTGTCAGGTCTGGTATACACGGAAAATTTACGACCTTTGTTGAGTTGTAAGAATTCTCCAGTGTTACTACAGAAGGAAACCTAAACTAAACTAACTCTATTTATACTGGATAGCTCTATCAGTTCTAAACTGTTCTCCCGAGAGGTCCAGTAAGGATCATCTCTTATTGATCCTATGTTACTACAGGAGGAAACCTAAACTAAACTAACTCTATTTATACTGGATAGCTCTATCAGTTCTAAGTTGTTCTTATTGAAGTCCAGTAATGGTCATCTCTTATTGTTCCAGCGTTACTACAAGAGAAAACCTAAACTAAACTAACTTTGCCTATTCATAACTTCGCTCTATCAGTTCTAAACTGTCCACCCTAAAATGCTACCCAGTATTATTTTAAGGTGAAAGTGGAGTATTGGTCAAATTGAAAGCACTCTTTTCATAATATGAATTAGATGCTAAAGGCACAACATGATAAACAAATCAATAACGTTCCTAGCGAACACACTGGATCAATAAGAGATGATCCTTACTGGATCTATAGGAAGAACAGTTTTAGAACTGATAGAACTATCCAGCACAAATAAAATTTGGTTTAGATAAGATTCTACAGTACAACGACTTTTACCTGTTCGTGTCCAGATAGCAGTTTTCCAGATAGCAGTTTTCCTCGAGCCAGTGTTCAAATATAAGGTGAGTGTTTCACTGAACGTGCTAGTCATTCGGTAGTAGAACTCAAACACGCACGTCGGAGAAGACTTTTGGTAGACAGGGCTTTTCAGGACAGCTTCACTTCCCGAGATACCAGTAAGACTTGTCACATACATATAGAATCCTGAAATAAATAAAGATGCAAGAAATATAGACCAGGGCAGCATCTTGTGGTCAAGTTTGGAAACAAAAACCTGAACTAAATCTCTCAATCTGCCGAGCACCAACAAGAAAAGTAATGTCACCATATACATGACCACCACTATAACCATAATTACTATCATCATTACCACCACCATCATCACCACGTATCACCATCATCATCATCATCACCACCATCACAATCACTGCCACCATCATATTAACAATATTAACCATAATCATAACCACACCATTACGAACATCACCACCACCAACACCAACACCAACACCATCCTCAAAAATACCATCATCACGATTACCATGACCACCATCACTATCATAACTATCATCACCATGCACACCATCATCATCACTGTCATCACCATTACATTAATCATCATCACCATCACCACCACCATCATCACTATCATCACCATTACACCATGTCTCACCACATCATTACCACCACCACCATCATCAACACCACCATACCATTCATAATCTTCACCATGTCTCACCACATCATCACCACCACCATCATCATCACGCACTACCACCACCATAACCACTACTATCATCATCACCATACCTGCAGTATTGTCAGATGCATCTCTACAAGTTCTACTCTGGGCTGTACATCCGTGGAAACGAGTCCAATCAAAGTTATTCGGCTTTGCTTCATTCCATCCACAGCTGCTTGTCTCAAATGTACATGGTGAGCCACAGACCTCGGCGCTTTCATCCGAGTGGTCATTGCAATCGTAATTAAAGTCACATTTCTTGTTACTTGAGATACAGGTTGAGCTGCCCTTGCATTTGAATCCTCCGTTGGAACATGGGTTAGGTGTAGGTGTTGGAATAACTGAAAAGAAAAATAACATCTGGCTTAATAAAGGGACCAGTGGTCGAAAAACAAAACAACTCAAGGGTTGGGTAATAAAATTTGTTCTCATTTCCAAAGCATAACTCGCTCAAATATTGAAGACTAAACTGTCAACAGTCACATGTCAATACAACATGTAAATCAATCAGAGTCACAATCTTGATCACTTTACGATTTTTCCGAAGGCGAATAATGTCTCCAAATAAAGTACATATGTGGACAACATGAAACTTCAGACTGCAGAATATTGCACAAGCAGTTATCTAAATTTTTATCGGTTCACTCTGTCCGGCAAAACAAGGCGAACTTGTGCTAATTTCTCATTCAATTTTCATTCAAATTTAACAAAAATGTAATCGATTTGTCATTGGGCAATGATTAATATAGTAAGACTTACCAATCTTGGGCTGGCATTCTGGTGTGAATGAGATGTCATCTATGGCAATGTCGCCTTTGTATGACGAACCAGTGATACCTTCAATTATAACCTGGCGAGAAAAGAAAGATATGATCAGCCATTGCAAAACTGAGATGAAATAATTTGGTTCACAGTTGTTAGTACATGTCCCTTTTATCAAGGCGTTGATGCGGTTGTCTGATTATAATTTCACCTCAGTTGCACATGACTAGAGTGTTTCCAGTCTAGTTTCACTAAACACTGGAGGTTTTTTCTGAAACTCCAGTTTCCTCCTGTAGTAATACAGCATCAATAAGAGATGATCCTTACTGGACCTCTAGGAAGAACAGTTTAGAACTGATAGAACTATCCATTATAAATAAGATTAGTTTAGTTTAGGTTTCCTCCTGTAGTAACACTGGATCAATAAGAGACGATCCTTACTGGACCTCTAGGTAGAACAGTTTTAGAACTGATAGAGCTATTCAGTATAAATAAAGTTAGTTCAGTTTAGGTTTCCTCCTATAGTAACACTGGATCAATAAGAGATGATCCTTACTGGACCTCAAGGAAGAACAGTTTAGACCTGATAGAACTACCCACTTGACCTCTAGGGAGAACAGTTTAGAACTGGTAGAGCTATTTAGTATAAATAAAGTTAGGTTAGTTTAGGTTTCCTCCTGTAGGAACGGTGAACCCAGATGATCCTTACTAAAGAACAGACAAGGTTATCCAGTACAAATATATAAATAAATAAACACCAAGTTCGGTTTAGGTTTCGTCCTGCAGTAAGTTTCAACAAGACGCCCTTTTGAGACCAGGATGATCAGTTTAGAGCTACATAATAAAGCTACCCAGTGTAAATAAAGTTAGTTCAGATTACTTCATTGAAACACAAATAACAAAACTGAAAACAAACTCACATAGAATCCAGTTGATGATGCAGACAGGTCAATCGTTTTCTTTATCCATCTACGACCATTTTCACCACTCTCGGTCCAGAGCAATGACTTCACGCTACCAACCACTCTGTAAATGTTCAACGTACCAATATGATCACCATACATGTGATAGTAGAACCGCATGGTGCATGTTTTGGTGGATTGTATTAATGGTGACTTTAATACCGCGGTGTCGTTCATCTTTCGTGGACTGGAAGATTCGATATACATGTAGAAACCTAGAACCAGAGAGATAATTTGGTTAAATATTATACCTCAAATTCAAATTGTCCAATCAAAAAACAGCATTTGTACCACGTGACAATGTGATTTTTTACTCAAATTCATGATTTCGCGATGCAGCGTGAGATACTATAAATAGTATCTCGCGTGGACACCACGCTCGGAAAAAATATGGCGTTCGCGAGCTGTTGTTTGTAATTTCGTACAGAAGATTTGTTGATTTAAGTTAACCAAAGATTTTCAAGACGCATGTTACCTTCAATGATCCAAAGGATACATGCTCAAATATTTTAAAGAGAAAACGTCAAAAACTCAGGTATACATAAGAAATTAAATTCAAATTTTAAAGTTTATTCTGAACTTGGTGGGTTCTTTAACTTTCGGTATGATATATCATTTATAGACCCTCCGCTCGGGGGATTCGTCGAAATATTACCCTCAGTGATGATATTTCCCTCGGGGCTAAATATCATCACTTCGGGTAATATTCCGCCGTAGTTGCATTCCTACCAAAGAAAGCTTGTTAATATTATTAAAAAACTCATTAATAATTCATGAACAAAACACAAAGAAAAATCATAAGCGTGTCGTATCTGTATATGTGATACAGATTCATGTTGATTTACATAAACTTTAACTTTGATTTTCTCGGCTTAGACAACGTTTATTTTTAAAATTACTTCGCCAATGAACTCATAAGATGAGTCGTTTTTAAGCCATTTATTCGGCGAGAGTTTGTATATCCGATACAACACGGCCGCTCATGTTGTAAATAGTACTTGGCACTACCTACACTGGCATAGACAGTTCAAGATTATATACAGTATTCACCTGTGTTGGTCCCTGTTGTATGATCAGATCTTGGTCCAGTACCGTATGAC
>CACRXK020003733.1:19414-34818 GCA_902702795.2 Paramuricea clavata | reverse complement strand
GGTGTTGAAATTTTTTGGAGGGGTGAACATTTTGTTTGGGGGGTTATAGCTAATATTGGAGGGGTAGCACCCCCCTGCACCCCCCCAGAAAATCCGTCTATGGTCAAAAGACTCAAAACATGCAGAAACAGGAAGCGACATTTTTAACATTGATTCTGAAATCCACTGTGTGCTACTGACTGGTCAACGGAAAGTTACGGAACACAATAATTAATTAATAAATTTTGCAGAAATGCCAGAAAAGTGAGAAAACAACTATGAAAAAACATGGGAAATCGGTAAACATAGTGTCATTCCCAATTATCGAGCTTGTGTTCCACGTTCCCAGTCCACGTTTACAGTCCACGTTTACTGCGATGAAAAATATACTGCTGTCACGTGACCAAATTTGCATTTTTTCGGACAACTTTTGCACTCCGCTATTCAAAGTGTATACATGTGCGCGATATAAACAAGCGAAAATATCGCAAAATAAGGACGACTGAAAGTTTTTTTGTATTTGTGGGTATATTTTAACTCCTGTAAGTGTAATATACCAAAGAGAGAAATGTCTAGTTGTATGGTAAGGAGAATAAGCGTGTTTCGGACATGACCGTACTGTTGCCGAATTAAAGGAGTATTTGAAAATGCGTAGCGTTACTGCAAACGGCTATTTAAAACCTGCTTTACTTCAAATTGCTCAAGCAGTGGAGAAAATGATGTTGCCGACTGACCCAAATCATGAATATGGAAATTCGGATCTCAAGAACGCAAGAGAAACATTTATTATTAATGATATGGTGATACGTCAGCCATTGTCATATCCAGTCGTGAACGACTTTATAGATTCGCCAGTCGCCACCCTTTGGTTTGTATATTTTTAAATATTTAATATACAGCTCAGCTGAGTATGATAAACAGGGACTTGCCTCATATAAATCATTCGAAGATTATAGAGGCTGCAAGCACATCGCAGCCTGTTTGTATTCGCTGGAGGATGTACTGCATAATCGCGAGAGTGTAACATCTGGTCCATGCCAGGTCATTAGTAGAAAAGCAAATATATTGATTATAAAATATAACTTACTTTATTCCCATCAGCTGTAGCTGGTATCGGATCAGGATAATCCGCTGTGGGTCCATTTTCGCCAATAAAATGAAAACCGCATATAGCTGTCTTTCCGACAGACGAAAAAGAATTTGGCTTTCCCAAATTTGCCTTTCCTTAGATTTCTTCTCACTTGGGCGAAACTGTAGAAAGGTACTGAAGTCCCATTGTTTTTTTAAGCGTGCTGGATACCTCGAATCGCTTTTGCATATTCCCCAAGCACATCAGTCTCTTTACCATAATTTGTGAATCGCTTATAGTATAATCATGGATAGTATAATCGAGGCCGTCGAGCGAAATATATCCCTATATTTTCGTACCCACACAATGGGAAATTTTTCTCTTCGCTACATATTACACTTACAGGAGTTAAATATACCCACAAATAAAAAAAACCCTTTCAAATCGTCCTTATTTTGCAATATTTTCGCTTGTTTATATCGGGCACGTGTATACACTTTGAATAGCAGAGTGCGAAAGTTGTCCGAAAAAATGCAAATTTGGTCACGTGACAGCAACATATTTTTCATCGCAGTAAACGTGGAGCTATATACTATATACTATAGAGCTTGCTATAGCACTGAGCGCAGGAAAACATTTTAAATTTCCATTTATTTAAAGGTTTTTGAATAGTTTTTAAAGACTTACCATGATATATTATTATACTGATTAGCTATCACTGTAAAAACTGAACTCTTACCATTATTGATTGGTTATTACAGATACAGTACATTTCCCATATGGTAAATTGTTAAAAACTATCATGTTTAATATTTACCATTAATGGTGTTATCCCGGTAAATATTAAATATCATGGTCCTATTATTTTTTCAACGCGATTGACCGTGCGACCCTATTTTCTCCAGGTGGTTGCGGGCTGCTCATACAGCGTGCCAAAATGGCGTTTGTTGTCACACTAATTATTGAACCAAATTGCCTAAATTCGTCCATAGGAAATACGCATCTCAAGTTAATATTGATGCCGGGACTCTACTGCAAATCGCCCAGCAAAAAACCGCCAAAACCATGAAAAAAATATTTTAAAAATGTTTATTTCCGACCTACTGACCCTAATTTTTTCACGATATGAAACCGGAGCCACAGGTATATTTTTTTTTACGCCTCATACACTCTTTCTATATGTTTCTTGATTCACATGGGAACTGGGCCAACCCAGTTTGCCACTTGAACTTGACATCCTGCCTTTGTTGGCTCAATTATAAATGTACTTAGCGGGTTTGCGAGAGCACGGACAACCTTAAAATATTATGAATTTCATTTTATTAATAGCCGCTGTGGTCACATTGCCATTCAACATTGTACTTAAGGCCTCTATTATGTTTACAGTATTCTGTGTTTATAGTATTCTGTGGCAAGTTTTTTGCTTCAGGCAATTAATAAGCACAATTCAAGATATTTATACTGAATTTAACTATTTATTTATCAAATGCTACCTGGACTTATCCAAATCCTCTTAAATATCAATCTGAAAAATAGAAGACTCATACTTCTGTGAGAGTTATTAGGGACAGTACGATGCCTCCAACCTGATTGACCCCATGCGTTTGCAGGGACATAAATCCTGGGGTTTACACCCCCTAATGTTTCAGAAAAGCAATTTTGTAAGGCAAATTTATGAAATATTCAATAATTTTTCGGGCAAAAATACATTCAAATTAAGAGTCCAGTTGGAGCAATGTTAAAAATTTGTTATTCTAATATAAGTCGTTTTCTTACCATCAGAATTCTGTAAAATCTTCCCTCAAAGTTCGTGAAATGGCGTTTCAGAGACTCTGAATGTCACAATTTCCGGTGGGAGTATGAGCATGTCTCATGGGGGTATGAGCATGTCTTCATACCCCCCCCCCCCCTAGCAGTATCTCGTGCCTTTGGCACTCGATACTTGTGCCTTCACATCATCGTCCCTAGCTCCACAGTCCACTGCGAAGAGCAACGTAGCATAGCCCTGAGGACGAGGATGGTATCATCGATACTATCCCTGCGGACTCTCATAAACTGTTATTGTTTTCCCACTATATTTACGTTGTTTTCTGACCACAGCCATTTTGTCAGGCAAAGCAACTCTACCCCCTCCCCCTATCGTTTAGGAGTTTCACCTCTAGCATGATATGCGGTCTAGTAGACTTTACTTTTTGTTGCACTTTTTGCTCCATTAATGGCCGCGATTTTACTTGTTTACTGTTTACTTACTGTTTTAGCGTGGCAGGCGCACAACAGAAGGTTTTTTCCCCATGTTTCGTGCATGAATAGGTTTCTCTTTGCTATTTATGCCAGTCACAAACCTATCCTTAACCTTATGGTGCACGAACATGAGAAAAAAAACCATATGAAAACGAGGCCATTGGCGCAAGAGTGCAATAAACAGTACAGTGTATTTTTCCAGTTTTCAAGAGCGCAACCGATATTTGCCCCAGCAAATAATCCTTTCAAAATTTCATACCTTTACAACATTTTGAGTTTTTGACTCATCCTATTTACATATATATATATATATATACTTTGTTGGACAGTTTTATTTGCGAGAACTGAAAAATCTCGTCACGCTGCCGAATCCCATATGGTACTGTATCTACTATCTATGGGCCTTAATACATTACTTGCTTATATATATATGTAATTCTATTCTAGACTGGTCGACCTATATTCTTTTCCATGTGTGAATGGGGTGTTGATAACCCAGCATTATGGGCAGGTGATGTTGGCAATAGCTGGAGAACCACGGGAGATATTCATGACAGTTGGGAAAGGATGATGTATATTGCTGATCAAAATGACAAGTGGTGGGAACATGCAAAACCTGGTAGTTGGAATGACCCTGATATGTTGGAGGTATATATTGTACATTTTGTTATAAAATATTTAAGGCAATAGATGAATATTGTACACATAATGAATATCTATGAGTGCTATTGTAAAGGAATATTTTCATGAGGAAATTTTTTCAAAATCCTTACTACCTTATGGAAATAGTATGGATCTTCGTTGGAAACAGTATGGAAATCCAATTTTCATACTGATTGCAATTTCCATACTATGGATATAGTATTCAAATAATCTGGATATACCATCAATTTAGTGATACTATTTTCTTCCAGTGTAAAAGATGGCATGAGAACTTAAGGTTTGAGAACTCAATAATTGGCTATATCCAAGTAGGGAAAATTCGGGGAAGTTTTGAGCATTCAAATTTGGAAATTCTATTACTCGCTTTCGCCCTTCCTCCTGCGCGCCCCCAAATTGGCAATTCCAGCTTTTAGTTTATGCGTGCAGGGAATGATGGGTAGTAAGGTATCATATTGCTGATCATGCTGAAAAAATAAAAATGGTAGCCGTGTAAACACTGAGTGATAGCTTCTATTATTATTTATTCAAATGCATGACCTATTTACACGTATTGCTAGAATAGAAAAAAGTATATAAAGTATAGTACATATAGAATAGACGGTATAGATAATGAAAAATAGATAATATATAAAAGGATATAGATTTACATTTTGATTTTTATTTATTTTCAATTAAAGTGTTTTTTTTGTTCATTTTTGCCATATATATGTATAGATACAAATATATACATGTATGGTTTATAGAGCATTCGAAATATAGTGTTAATTACGACTACGCCGTGTGCAGTCATTTAAGAGGTTTCCCTTTTTTTATACAAATTAAAAATAATTTGTATAGTAAAAATATAGACTAAGACTAATTTGTTTTTGGGTTGTTTTGGGTTACCAGAGATTTGAGGCTATCTTCTCTTTCTTTTGTGCAGAGAAATAAATAATTAGAAAATAGATTTACTAAAACAGGATCGTCCGATGACATCGTGTGTTGAAGTAATTTTTGTTTAGTTTCTTTTGTTATTTTGAGATCAAACATGTTTTTGAGAATGTTGTTTGAGTTGTCTCGTAAGTGTTGGTAATTTTGGCATGCGACGGCGAAATGAAATTCGTTTTCCACTTCGCCAGAATCACATAGTTTACAGATACGTTCTTCTCGGGGTATATTTTCGTATCTTCCCCGTTCAATTTGTAACTTATGGT
The DNA here is from genome assembly GCA_902702795.2 of Paramuricea clavata. Taxonomy (NCBI): domain Eukaryota; kingdom Metazoa; phylum Cnidaria; class Anthozoa; order Malacalcyonacea; family Plexauridae; genus Paramuricea; species Paramuricea clavata. The sequence continues at coordinate 29,673 of CACRXK020003733.1, read as the reverse complement.
TGCTTATACGATATTGGGAAAATGTTCTTCTTATTGTTGGATTTTGAATAAGGGATAAGTATTCTTCCATTTTGTATTCATTTTTGAATTCACAAAAGAAAGAGAGTTTGGAGGAGTTTGGAGGAGCTTATACTTGTAAATATTGAAATATTTCGGTTGTTTCGGCAGTTTTTATTGATATTTTTCAGCATAATCGGCAATATGATACCTTACTTCCCATCATCCCCTGCACGCATAAACTAAAAGCTGGAATTGCCTATTGCATCGACTCTCTCTTTTTATGTGAAATTGATCGCTGAAATTAAAAATAGAAGGTCTAGGCTGCATTCATCTCAAACATGCGTACCACCCTTTTCATTTCTATCGTTCAGGTTGGCAACGGGAAGATGTCAAATACGGAGTACATCACACATTTCAGTTTGTGGTGTCTTATGAAAGCACCTCTTTTGATTGGCTGTGATATACGAGACATATCCGCGGATACACTAAACATCCTTACAAACGCTGATGCTATTGCTGTAAACCAGGACCCACTCGGTGCCCAAGGTCACAAGCTTCGCTCAGATGGGGACTTAGAGGTCTGGGCTGGACCTTTGGAAGACGGTAGTATGGCCGCCATCTTGTTAAACCGAGGTTCAACGACAGCGCTAATGTCAATAACAAGTGAAGATTTAGGTTGGGGGACACGTGCAGAGTTTATGGTTTTCGACATTTGGCAACATAAGATTGTAGGGGAATATACTGGGAAGTACAGCACTGAAGTGGCAGCACATGGTGTAATGTTTGGTACGTTTATAAAACAAGAAGAGATTACAGATAACTCCATCGCATTCTAACACTTGATAATGTTGAATAAATTTTGTAATGGTTGGGATTCAATTAATTCAAATGTTTACACTAACGGACTTTAATTCATTAAGGATAATGTAAAAGTAAAGAGTAAAAATAGTTCTAGCCTGAGTGTCAGGCTCTATTATTACAAATAGAGCCTGGCACAAAACCTTAATCCGATCGCTCTCTGACTTTGTCATCATTGTGAAATTGTCATTTGGAAATGTTAGATGTGAAATGATGGGGGTAATTAAGTTACAATTTTGACAATTAAATTAAGACATAATTTTGTAACCAGAATGTTTCAATTTAAAATTAAAGGTATTCATTCCCATAAGTGTTCTTCAAACCATAATTGCGTAATAGTGTATTAGCCCGCGACGAGAGGTTTGGTGACTGATTATTAATTAAAAGAAAGAAAGAAAGTTAAGAACTGAAATGGGCACCTCTTAAAGCTTACAATAACTTATACGAACGCAATGAACAGCAAAGACAAAATGCTAAGGCCCATCTACACGATAGACAAGTCGTATGCTATTCTTAATTATCTTGGCGTTTGTACTTGAATAAATGCGTGTAAAGATGTCATGTGTGAATGAGCCTTTAGTAAACGCCGTGGTGTGAACAGAGGTTCCACAATAGCATTCTGCAATGCCCGATCCCGTGCTCAAATTTCTCCCGCGGGGCTGACTATGTACAGTAACACATTTGACGTCGCAATGAGCTTTTCACGTTGCTGCGAAACGTGATAATGCTCAGCTTAACGTTGTATTCAGAATGACAGAATAGATCTTAGGGCCTGTTGATATGGGGGCAAAGTTATCCCGGTTAGCGAGAAAACATTTCGATAAGTTTACAAGCGAGACCTCGCCTTGTTATGAAACTAATATGAAAAGTTACACTGCGTTCGTAGACGAAAGGTTTTCTCTCTAACCGGGATAAGTTTTTTCTCATATGAACAACCCCCTCAACTCTATTAGAAACATCAGGAGTAGGACGGCAACATGGCGGCGACGGATGTTAATTACAATGAAATGCAATATATTTTACAAAAGAAATGAATAGTTCAAATATGTGAATAAAATAAAAACGGTAAACCACAGGTGTTTACATCTGATGACCGGTGCAGCGCCTTCATTTTCAAGTCACGAGAAGTGGTACTCACCACTCACCAGATTAGCTTAGTCTTGAAGTACAACTCTTCACAACAATGGAGCTCCCGTTTTATCGCTCGTCAAGTTGTAATAAAATCATACGATTGATGATACACGACATGTTCTCTTTGCAATCATTTACTTGAAAAAGTTTGTTTTGGCTACCGTCCTAAGTTCATTGTACGATCGAGGGAGTTTGGAAACCGACCACGGCAACTGCAGAAAACAGAATAACTTACATTTTTTCGAGCCGAAGCATACATTACCAAACTTTAGTTGCCTCTTTTAAAAGTACTTACCGTATTTACAAATTTGAAGGGCGCCGTGGCGCTCTTTAAATTTTGAGAGCTTCAGATGCGGCGCTCATTCAGATGCGGCGCTCATTCAGGGACGGCGCTCATTCAGGGACGGCGCTATTTAAAAAAATATTTTATTTGTGAATTATAACAAGAACTTTTAACAATGAAATAAACAAGTTTTAGATGTCTTTGTTACTAAATGTCTCCATTTTGACGGCGGAAAGTTTTTACATTGTTTAGTGGGGCGCTCATTTGGGGGCGGCGCTCTTTAAAAAAAATTGATCTCAAATGCGGCGCTCGTTCGGGGGCGGCGCTCAATCGAGAGTAATACGGTATCTTTCTTTTTAAGGTGGCTCCATACAGTTATTCTTGTTTACGCAATAATTCCGTAAAACAGGCTTATTCGTGCAGAACGCGAATTCTTTTCGACTTGGTGGCAATATTGGTCACCTAAGGAATATTTCGAACTAGATTTCGACAACGTCGGTGTTCCCATGGCAACATGACGACAGCATAAAGCCTTCCAATTTAACCCATAAATGTGCCGCTATCTCAAAAACGATGTCGGTGACCTACAGTATCTTTTTTATTTCATTTATCAATAGGGAAAGATGCTCTGCAACTGTGGTGAAAGTTTAAAAAAATTCTGTAGTGTGTGATTTTTTTAAAAGCGAAAATTTTATTGCGAAATTTCCACACTAAAGATATTTTTAAAAATTGAAATTTATAAAATTTACCGCAAAATAAATTCGTGGTCAAAATTTGAAGATAGGTCACCGATGAAACTAATGAGTAAAATGCAAATAAAGTTAGAAAATAGCCTCGTGTAACTCGATAAATTCCCCTTATTGAAAAGCGTGGCTGACTAGTAAAAGATTGTACGCGGGCGCGGTCAGCAGAATGAGCTTTCATTCAGCAAAATCGAGCGGCAATGTCGTTTTTACTGTTTTGTTTTTGTCTACTTTTCGATTTATTTGAGTGCCATGGAGAGCCAAGGATTATTGTGAAGGATCAAATCGATGAAACAACAAAACGTCTTTAAGGTTGAAGCTAATTGAACCCTGCCGTTTACTCAATGGGCTATTCCATTTAATATCCGTACCCCTGTCGAGGATCCCTGGAATTCTTCAGGGGTAAAGGGTTTTGAGCTTGGAATTCTTCAGGGGTAAAGTGTTTTGAGTTAGGAATTCTTCAGGAGTAAATGGTTTTGAGCTTGGAATTCTTCAGGGCTAAAGGGTTTTGAGCTTGGAATTCTTCAGGGGTAAAGAGGTTTGAGACTGAAATTTTTCAGAGCTTGGAATTCTGCAGGGGCATAGATTAAGTAAGAACAGATGTGTAACTTCAGTAAAAAAGTTGTCCCATGGTCGCCATCTTCCTAGCAAGTGTCGCTCGCGTGATAATTCGTCATTTGGCAATACGTCATTGCTTTCAAAATACTTTCAACACCTTTTCCACAACTTTAATTGCTTTTAACAACTTTGAACTTTGAACAAATGATGCTCTTGATTGTCTAATCCATAAATTTCGATCCAAAAAAGCCGCAATAATATGCAAACGTTCGTGTTTTCCAGGACGCCATTTTGCTAGCAAGTGTCATGGCGTGAGCATGACGTGTACATCTAGGGAAATTTGAGGACACGAATTCCTATTAAGTTACGCATCTGGTATATACTTCATCTGTGGCAGGGGTAAAGGGTTTTGAGCTTGGAATTCTTCAGGGGTAAAAGGTTTTGAGCTTGGAATTCTCCAGGGGTAAAGGGTTTTGAGCTTGGAATTCTTTAGGGGTGAAGGGTTTTGAGCTTGGACTTCTTCAGGGGTAAAAGGTTTTGAGCTTGGAATTCTTCAGGGGTAAAGAGTTTTGAGCTTGGAATTTTGGAATTCTTCAGGGGTAAACAGTTTTGAGCTTGGAATTCTTCAGGGGTATAACTATGAAAAACATGTATCCTCGACAGGGGGGTACGGATATGAAATGGAATAGCCCAATCTGTGAGCTGTAACAGCCTTTTAATGTACCGATCAATTCGAAACTTCAACATCCCCCCGGGCATATCCGGGGGGGGTATGGATCACGTTTCACAACGAAAAAAAAAAGCCATTTCACGATTCACGTGTCTTAAAAAAGCAATTTCACGGAAAACTAGATTCTCATAAAATAATATAATAATAATAGGTTTATTAAGACTATGTTTAATGCATGGTACAGTATCTACGCTTTAATTAATTAAGTTCTCTAATTTCCCTACCTGTTAGTTAAAAACTACATCATAACTTACAAGTTTGAGTGACGAGAATGTACGACGACCTCCGCGCGTGTCCTCAGCGCCAGGAACCTCGTCCTCAGCGCCAGGAACCTCGTCCTCAGCGCCAGGAACCTCGTCCTCAGCGCCAGGAACCTCGTCCTCAGGGCCAGGAACCTCGTCCTCAGCGCCAGGAACCTCGCGAAAGGCCTCCAAAGTTTTTACTCTTGTGCAATCGAGTGAGATCATATAAATTTGATTATCGCGTATCATGTTTATTATAATAATCACTATAATAATCACAGTTCACGAAACAGGCATCCTTAATTCTCATTTCACGGACCATTTTTATCAACAATCACGCCTCACGGCTGTAGAACAAATCACATTTCACGACACTAAAATCAAGCATTTCACGCGAACAAATATTGACCATTCACGGCTCACGAAAATACCCTTTCCCACCCTCTTGTAAATGAATATAAACTCTACGTTTCAATCAAAAAAGTTCGAAAGATGCAAAATTTGGGCAATCTTTATATCTGGGGGTCCCCTTTGTTATTATGAGTAGAACTGATGCGCAGGACGGAGTGGAAATCATCTTTAAACTCTCTATTAACTGTAGGGAGCCTCAACAACCCTAGCTTAAGTATAGCAATCACGTTTTCATTAACGTTGCCGTTGCATTTGCCAAACTCACTGCGGAACACGAGAGAAACTATAGTACTTTTAGGGCTATTTCAAACGTCGCGCTTCTCATATGCTGAACGTATTAGAAACAATATAGATAAAGAGGCATTTCAGCTGGTTATATATTGTTTTTAATTAAAGTGTTCGCTAAGCTAACCGCCTCGCTTGGCGGCCAGCTCAGCATGTTTCTCTCATAGATATCTTATATACACTAGATAGCGCATCTCTTCTAGTAAAATTGAAGCCAAGAATATTCCAGCGGTTACCCCCATTTGAATAGATGGCGGGCAAGTTGGTGTTTCCCACTCGCTAATAAACGCTTAAAAAACAACAATAACTTTCATCATTTGAATAGTTTAAAAATGTATTTGGAGTAGGTTTACCTTCTGTGTTTAAGAAACTAATAGAAAACATACGAATCTTCTCATTTCATAGGAATATCCTGAGTCTGCAATCACGGTTTCAATTCAGTGAATTGTAGAATAATCAGGGCCCGCCGAGAGCAGGGGGGGGGGCAAATTGCCCCGGGCCCCGAGGTGCTGGGGGCACCTGAAAAATTTTTGTTGGGCCCCAGTCTTTTTTGTGTGTTAAATATTTCCGCGCAAAGGGCAAGATATCTGTTTTATTGGGCTAAGTACCGAAATGAGGCATAGAAAAATCAGATAAAGTCCCTGAAAAGTATCTCCAAGTTTCTTGTCCGGAAAATTTTTTTACTCCGGAAAATTTTTTTTACCCCTAAAATGGTACACTGACCGAAATTTTTTGGCGACCGGGGGGGGGGGGAAGGAGGTTGTCAAGAAATATATTTTTGCGGAAAATTTTTTTTGAAAGGGGCCCCCCAAAAAAATTTGCCCCGGGCCCCCGCCAACCTCTCTGCGGCCCTGAGAATAATTAGCTGCACTATCTAGTGTATATAAGATATCTATGGTTTCTCTCGTGTGCGGATAATTTTCGTGAGGATTTCACCTCTCGAGGTCTTCAGGAACATACATTATCTATCGTGTTTGATATTTTCACCTCGCGAGGAAAAAATCTCAACGTCTGCGGATGTTGCATGCCGTTGGATGAATTAACCAGTCAATGAGAACCCATAGGTTCTTCACGTGACTTTGGTCAGACTGGCGACAATGGAGGAAAATGCAAACAATCTTATCAACGACGTCGATGTCAGTCCAAGGGGAACAAAAAATTGTTCGAGTTAGCGGAGGTTCGAGTTAACCGGAGTTGGTGTCATGCAGATTTCGTTTATTATGTTAATAATTAAAAAGGTGTAAAAGTTTTATTATATACTGTTCATCAAAATTACAAAAAGGGTCCATCCCTATAACTAAAGTTCTTTAGTCAGTATCTTTTTAACTTGGGTGATGGAGAAGGCATGCAAGTTCCATGCAAACTAAAGTTCTTAGGAAAAATATGTAGAGATTTTACAAAAGGAACTAAAAAACTAGATCAATAACAATCGTCGCAACTATGTCTGTGTGTATAATATTTTTAATTTATGATCATTTATACACCGAATAAATTGTCGTCATTTGAATGACGAATAAAATGTCGTCATTACCGGTTGTCAAAACGCTATGTTCTGACATTTCAAGGTTTGCCGATCCACGACTCGAAAACAAAGTTCGAGTTAACGGGATAAATTTGACCAAGGGAAAACAAAATTTGTTCGAATTAGCGAGGAGTTCGAGTTAAGCGAGTTCGATTAAGCGGAGTAAATTACTATAAAAAACAGGGTCAGATCCAAGGGGAATTGGATTTAGTTCGAATTAGCGAGGAGTTCGAGTTAAGCGAGTTCGAGTTAGCGGGGGACTACTGTACAGAGAGGAAATTAACACGCGGCAAATTGTGTCACGCCGATATATTCAGTCTATAATTCTATAAACTATTGAAAAACAATTAATTCACTATTTTATTAAATTTTGACAATGCAGAGGAAAAAAACTATACGTATTATAGAAGTATTCATTTTTTTTATGCGAGAGTTATATTTTGAGGAATTTATATCATTTGCTGCTTTGTTTTTTTATATATAAGCACTGAAATTCCCAGCCAGTGCTTTTCACGATTTTAATAAGGAGTAGATAGGGAAAAAAACAAACTTTTGCAAAATAAAATGTTATGTTAACACTCTTAATAAAAAGAAATCAATAAAAGTGATCGCTTACCGTTATTCTACAATAATTTATTGAACAAAATTTCCATGGGTATCTCATTTTTTTTAAAAAAAGCGATTTTCACCTTTCGAACGGCGTTTTCCCTAGCTTTTGATATGAAATTTCAGCGACGGCACTGGCTGGAAGATTTTGCGTGGCGCGTGGAACGCGTGACACAAAAATTCAGGCTATCGAGTGTCAGTTTCCTCTCTGTATATCTCTTCTCTGTGTCGATGTTGAGTAGTTTAGGGCAGCCAGACATACAGAGAGAAGGTCCATGCATGCAATTTCCCGAAAGTGGAAAACAAATTTACAAAGGTGAACAATACCAACCTGTATAAAAAAGAACAAAATCATTGCATTGATATATAACAATAATAATTTTACTTGTATTTCAAATAACGTAATGATTATTTTGATTGTAATGATTATTTTGTCAGTTTAGACAGTTGAAGCTCTGACTGATGTCAACTGCAGCTGGAAGCACAGCTGAATTTCAATGTCAAATCAATAATTTCCACAAGTCGTTGCCGCGGGAAATAGCTCGACAGTTACTTTTATATTACGTATCTTTAGTATCTGCGATTAAACTCGTCTCATCTGCCTTTTTATGTTTCGGGCATGATTCTCTGAGTGATTCATCTTTAGCTGCGCCCTCTGTCTTGTTATCAGCAGTTTCACATGTGCAGTACTTGATTTCTACACAAGCGTTTCGTCTTCCTTTGCGAATACAGCCTGAAAAGTCAGTTTCCGGGTCCGCTTGTGATGTGGCCATGATTAAACTCAGCTCAATAGTATGATCAACTGCTAATATCACTCATTCAGTGAATCAGAGCGACTAGTTTTGGTTATCAGTATAATTCTAAATAAAACTAACTGGCCAATAATTAAGGATACTTTGTATGGAAATAAACTTTAGGAGAGTCCAGACTGCAGAATTGTTCAGAGTAAAATAACAAACACGTTTCCTTGTGATTACCGATAGCAGCAAGTTTCCAACAGTTACGCAAATCACAATTGCGTTTTTGCCGTCATGCAGTCTGTACAGAAAAGGACTTCAGTCAACTGTCAGTAACAATGGCAGCAGAGAGTGTACATGCAGCAACAGACACCCAATGTTTCACAATAATACTCGACAGACAATAGGCTGCGACTAGTAATACAAATTGATGAGATTGATAGAGTTTCGAAGTGAAACGACGTCTATTAATGGAAACGTGTGTAAATGTGGACTTCAACAATCTAGAGTGGAATGTAGACTACAAACTGTAGTTATAACAAGATGTAGACTTTTTGACTTTGTATCAATGATAACGTCTAAATACCGAGCACAATGTAACTGTTGCTACCACTTTAAAAGAATATTTATCATAAATAAAATATGAATCCAAATTGCACTTCAACAAACTAATCCGAGATCTGAGTCTGTAAACAAACACTCACGAAAATTTAAAACTGGGTCAAAGCAAGACGAACGTAGCAAGCAAGAATGGCACTTTCTTGCTATAAGCAGTTCTTGCTCAATAGCCAATTCAGTTCTGGATCATAGAATCCTATTCCAAACCATATTACCGAGTATTGCCCCACGGCCACGTACAACACAAACGGCTAACTTTGAGGATACTGATCAGTCTGTGGTGGAAAAACTGAACTGTACAGTGTTGCTCTTTGAATTGACTAGCTAGCAACGACACAATATTTCAATACTTCGGCTCAGCCTGTGATTAAAATTCAATGACAACGTCAATAAACAAATGCGATCGAACTCGACGACAATGCCGCGAACAATGTATCTAATTATATTTTTCCGCCGATATGGATCTGACAAAATCCCCCAAAATTTAGAACAAATATCAATGTCACGCAGTCAAAGCAGATATTGTAAGATGCACTATTGCACCGCAATACCACAACGGTAATGCCAATGAACAAATTCCACTTGAATAGGATATTGTTATCTATAATAGGAAATGAAAACTAACGAGACAATTAATTTTGCCGGACCGTATTACGTAGCGAACAACTTGTCGTAGCCAGTTTTTAATATATCCAACCAAAATATACGAAAGATAATTTATCCATGCGTTATCCAGTAAATCGTAAACGTCATCCAGTATTCCGATCAAACTTCTTAAAATGCGATTTCCAAGCAAGTGTTTGAATTATACAGTGAAATTATAGTTATCCAAAGGTTGTCAACTGATATAGCACTAAGATAAACAAACTTTACTTCAGTCTTCCGAGAGAATATACACGAAAGCAGTCTCACAAGTGACGATCAATATATATAGTTGCAGAGCACAATAATTGTGTAAATCCAAGTTATCCAAAGATATTCAATTTACCTCCATATTTTATCGCGATTACAGCGTGCATGTCATAATCCCGGCCTATAGACCTCTGTGCATATATAATGATTATTACCGCTTTATAGAAGAAAACACTTATAGCATCTGTTTCGTGTGCAACCAATTGCGAAGGACGGATGAAGCACGGTGTTAATGAAAAATAAACCCACAGTGAAATTTCACAACTGCAGCAAATGTTCCAAAATGTATAGATAATTTTGACAATATTTTAAGACTCTTATATTTGTTTACAATAGCTGTACAAGCTGGTTTGCATATGGGCTGCGGACAACTGTGCTGTGTGGCTTTAGTTGTATAATGAATTTATAATTTCGTCCTGTTTTAATTTCAAATGCAGATGCAGATTAAATCGTTTGTGAGATGACTAATGACAACCTCGTCCCCAGGGTCTTCTTCGTGCATGGCGCGTGAAAAATGAGAAGACCCTGGTAAAGGCTGTGAAAATCTCCACGATTCATGGACATTTTAGTGCATGCGCAAAAGCGAATTTGCCTTGGCGCTGACCAATTCATTGCTGGCGTCC
>CACRXK020003733.1:2336-19394 GCA_902702795.2 Paramuricea clavata | reverse complement strand
GTGCATGTCATAATCCCGGCCTATAGACCTCTGTGCATATATAATGATTATTACCGCTTTATAGAAGAAAACACTTATAGCATCTGTTTCGTGTGCAACCAATTGCGAAGGACGGATGAAGCACGATGTTAATGAAAAATAAACCCACAGTGAAATTTCACAACTGCAGCAAATGTTCCAAAATGTATAGATAATTTTGACAATATTTTAAGACTCTTATATTTGTTTACAATAGCTGTACAAGCTGGTTTGCATATGGGCTGCGGACAACTGTGCTGTGTGGCTTTAGTTGTATAATGAATTTATAATTACGTCCTGTTTTAATTTCAAATGCAAATGCAGATGCAGATTAAATCGTTTGTGAGATGACTAATGACGATTCAAATTATCACGTTCCAGTTTGAGGTGGCATCGACTTTTATGCATTGCAGCTGTTTCCATGCAAGTTCTAAAAAATTTACGGCGGTACTGTGACCAATACTGTACAATTTATAAATTTAATATCTTTATTTACACGATACTAGATTCGCTTTTCACGACATCCAACTAAATATCTTTATTCTTTAAAATTTCGATATTATGACAAAATAAAACGAAACCTGTTGAAGGGGGATTTTTTGTGGGCAGACGTTGTACTCCTGAATAGCACGTGTTGATTTCTCAAAAACGACCCACTGGGGCCTTGGAGACGGAATTTCCGCTAGGTCTTATACCAGTTCATTAAGATTAGGAAATGCATGCGGTTTTAGGTAATCCCCAAGACAACGTAAGTAATTCCACACGGCTATTTAAAGCCGGGGAAAGGAAAGCATTAGCGAAGTCTACAGTTCATCAATAATCGCGGGCGCGTTGCTATGATCCAAGGGTGGGTTATAGATTCATCATTCATGTTTCGTTGTTTATGAATGTTGAGCCCTATCTTTAGCTTTCCAGTTTCCACTTTCCTCCAATGGCAATGCAGTAGCAACCGTGATGTACACTCAGGCCCCGTTTACACTATACCGGCCGGATTGCTATCGGAGTGGGTCAAATTTTGTAGGTATCGAAAGGCTGTGAAGATTTTTAAAATCTCAGAGACCCAAATCAACATGCCAATTCTGTCAAACCGGGCTAATAAGCATTTGCTACTAACCATTGCACCGTAACGGCAAAAGAAAATGTCGTGACCAGCGAATCCGGTATAGTGTAAACAGGGCCTCAGAGTAACATCATATTCACCTGAGTACATAACACCAACACAGAAAAAAATTCATTGTTACTAGAATGCATTGATATCGAAGGAGCTGGGCTCAGTTCCGAAATATCGCATACTCGAACCAACCTGACCGCGTAGCTCAGTTGGCAGAGCATTGGGCTAGTATTCCAAAGGTCGTAGGTTCGATTCCCACCGTGGACAGGCATATTTTTCAAGCTTGTCCGGTGTGGATATACACTCAGAGTAACATCACAAACCGATCGACTCAGCACTTGGGTTGCCAACTTCACTTTCATTTTGCTGTACGATGTGAGCACGATGTGATCAAGAAAAGCTTTGGCAAAGTGTGCAAAGCAAATTCTTGATCACTGGGCGTAAAAAAACCTGTGGTTCCGGTTCCCGACCGACCCTATTTTTTTCTGCCGACCATATTATTTTTTCAACGCGATTGACCGTGCGACCCTATTTTCTCCAGGTGGTTGCGGGCTGCTCATACAGCGTGCCAAAATGGCGTCTGTGCGTCATTATTAAACCAAAAAATTCGTCCATAGGAAATACGCAACTCTAGTTAATATTGATGTCGGGACTCTGCTGCAAATCGCCCAGCAAAAAACCGCCAAAACCATGAAAATTATTTCCGACCTACCGACCCTAATTTTTTCACGATATGAAACCGGAACCACATATATTTTTTTACGCCCTGTAGGATGAATCCTCAATGTGCCTGAATAGTAAATATTGGCCATTATTCCACATTAATCCAGAGTTGTACAAACATTTGCGGGCAGTCTTAATAGGTGACAGGCATCCGCAAAGAAGTAGATATGTCGTGACATGCAAAGATGTTGTGCACTTTATGCAGGCCAAAGAACTTACGATTTGGCGATGCTCCGTCATACACAGCTGCACATACCAAAAGGTTTAATGACAACACACACCAACCACTTTCCCCTGACATTATCTGGCACGAGGTAACATTCTCAATGAAATAGTATGCAATGACATGTTTGAGGTCAGAACAAATCCCTCTCACCAGAAATGCCAGTTCCAGTGTCCCTGATCTCACGGTATGCAGCTGGGGATTTCCCATGCAATGACAGGGCAAAGCGAATTATTTGGAGGTGATACCGCAGTCAAAATTTCTCACTTTCTAGGAGCTTTATTTACTGCTCCCAAAAAATTTCATATGAGGGATGACTCGAGATGCTGACCACTCATAATCTTTAAAATATCATTCTCCAAAGCACCATTTATGCCCAAACCATAATCCGTAATTCTTACCTTTAGCTCTTTTATCCTGCTTTCTAACTGCTTACATCCAAGTCTCGACGCTTTCACTGTTGCCACTAACTTCTCCAAACTACATGATGCAAGGGGTGCTTTACTTTTGGCTGGGACTGCTTTTGTTGTCTTCTTTCTTCTAGCAGCTTTCTCGAGGATAGAAAGGGTTTCGGAACAAAGGTTACATGGTTCAACGTCCGTTGTGCTGTTGCACTAACTTGGACAAATTCGCATTTTGGAGACCAAAATGTTCGCATTTTGGAGACCAAAATGTTACACTGCTCTGAAAATAGCTCTCAGAAATGGACTTTGGAACAGAATGCCGAACAACTGTAGAATCAGGAAACCCAACCAAGTCGTGATCAGATGTTGGGTCGCCCACAATTGACTGAGTGTTCACATCTTGTGGCAAGCCATCAAAAATATTTGATTTCTCGACCAAATTCAGCAACGCCTTGCAGTCTTCTAGTTCTTTTACGTTTTCTATCATCATAAATGATGTGGTTGTCTGGAATAGGCCAATTGAAAGCAAACACAGTAAATGCCATGCCTGCGTTCAGCAGCACTGTGTATTTGGCAATGCTGTGGATACCTTCATGCAGTTGGAATTTCGTATCTTTGTTGTCTGGCGTTGTTTCCAAGTTGACTTCGAAGATCTTCAACAATTGGGAATTCTTCAGGGAATTCAGGTATCACATCAGACGAGAATTGATGTATCACAGCAAACGATGTTGATGGAATTTAAATATTTTCGTCGGAACTGGGAACGCTCACCAAAGTACGACGTGTTTTCGTAGGGAAATTGTGGGATTTGCGAGGCAAGTTCTCGGTTGGAATGCTCCCAGTAACCAAACTTCCCCATTTTGGATCTTTAATAAAAATATTATACGATTTGCAGTTATATTGAAAGTCGCATAGTAAAAGATTTTAACATTCACGAATAGTCCTTTGTTCTATGGCTATATAGCAATATAGTGTAGCGAGTCGCAGAAAATGCAATACAATTGCATACTTGTCAAAACGCATTCGGGCGTGAGATGAAGTTCATGCAGATAAACGTTGCTTGCTTCAATACGTTTCTTAAGGTCTGGAGTCAACACTCGTGTCCACAGGATTAAATTTGTCCATTCCTTTCTCACTTTCTCGCGTTTTCCTTCAATTGTGAGGTGTGCTCACTATCGTCGGCACGAACTGCCGGTAGTTAAAAGAAGGAAAGCCCGTGCTTTCTGCTGCTTGAACAACCATAAAATGCACAGTTTTCGCCAAGCGTGCATGACATTTATCTTGTCAAACGACAAAAAAAGTTGAAATAAAAAAACAACCGCTTTATATTGAAATTTCGAATGCAGGTTTTGTATGTATTCTCTATATTCCAAATAAGGGATTCAGAAATCGGATGCAGCGAACGAACCACGTGGCCCTTCAAAACAAGGTTGAATAACATAATTTGTCACGTGGTACAAGAAGCCTATAACTATTCTCCTTCTATAAACCGTGCTTTACCCGACTGAAACCGTAGCATTGGCGTAGGAACTTGTGTTTCTATATTGGTTATGTCGTTTTTCTATGGAATTGTGTTTAATATTGGCATTTTATTGTTAGGATTTATAGCGACTGTCTTCACGAGGTAGCGATACGCTAGGTTGAGAACATTCTAGATCCAATCAGCGACCTGTATTTGTTCGAGACCTGTACTTTTATACCTGTGTAATCTATATAATTTCAATCACTTACTTATAAATAAGGCGTTGTACTATTGTTTAGTTTATAGCGTACAGCTACTTCAATAAACGTTCTCCTCTGAGTCAAAACTTCGATCTCTATATAAGCGCGTAAAGCACAGTGCAATTCCGCTCGGATATATTTGCACCCAGGGAAAGGAAAGCATTAGCGAAGTCTAAAGTTCATAAATAATCGCGGGCTCGTGGTTATGATCCAAGATTTCATGGGTGGACTTTGGCAAAGAGCCATATTTTCGATATCAGCGAGAGGAGTGCATGGGATAGGCAAGATTTCCATTTTCATATATTTCGAAAATCGTTTCATATACAATGGAGCTTTGAATCAATTTTTGTTTGCAGAAATGAGAAGAATTGATTTGTATGGGAAATCGTGAAATATATAGGGCAAGTTTGCTTTGAATAGTGTAATGTTTATGAATTTTGTTGCTTCAATTTTTTCTATAAAACGTGCACTGCTAAGACTACTTTCCTTTTGAATGAAGCCGTAAGTTTTCTAACTTAGCCTTTTTAATTTAAGAAAAAAATGTAAAGGAGAGCAAAATAATTTGAAGACAGAACTGAAATTACTGAACAATTTGTATAGGTAATCACACGGGAAGGAGTGCAATTAATGATTAACACTACGAGTGATTTTTGAAAAATGGGCCAAAATTGCACGAGCCGCCGTTTATTTATTTATTTATTATATGCATGACAAAATCGCTTTCTTTAAAATTCAACTGCATTTTGCCAAGAGTTTTCAACTCTTTTGTAAGCAATTTGTAAGAAATTATCAAAAACTCATAAAAGCAACATAACTTAAACTAGAACGCATGATTCAAACTCAAACAACATATTTTTGGACTTTGGAGTAAAAGAAAATCTTTATAAATTGTATTACAGACTTACATAGTCACGTTTCACTGCATCCCGCCGAGATTATTTCTTAAAACTACTTCCAGTTCCAGGTATTTTCCACACGCTCTTTTTGCCATACTATGTTTTTTAAACTCATTCTGGTGCCAAAATGTAGTTAAATTCGTCCACGTTTGTAAGACAAACTTCGCCGCCATATTGGATTTTTGTTGTTTTGATTTCCCGCTCCTCCCAGCCATCACGAAAATCATTAATTGCACTCCCGGAGAGGGCAATTAATGATGGTAATAGAACGAATAGGAGTGCTATTAATGCCATAATCATACGAGTGATTACAAAATCAACCGACCGCGTAGCGGAAGGTTGATTTGTTAATCACGAGTATGATTATGGCATTAATAGTACGACTTAATTCGTTCTATTACTTATTAATTATTTATCTTCTGTAATCAAACTGTTTAAGGGGGAAAAGCAGAAATATACAATTTGTTGAAAGTTCAATATAATTATTAAATTTTTGTCACGACAATTCTTAGTGAAATAGTACAATTATGAATTATTGTTTATCATATATAATAAAATTTACATATTATTAACGACTTCCGGGCATTATTTCCGGTATAATCACATGACAACATTTGTTTGAATTATTCAACACACAATTGGGAAGCCATGTTTGTATGTTTATAACGTGTTCAAAATAGTGAAGTTTTTAATTCAATTAATCATCTGAATTGGATGGAAATATAACTCCTGGTTGTGTTTAGTTCGGTGTCTTCTGCTGGATGAACAGGTAGGTCATTTTCGTCAGAAAATATATAATTTAACAACCGTCGAAAACGAGATCTGCATTCGGCAGATCCGACCTACAGTAAATGCCGACCTATCAACCTCCCATGTCGGCAATGTTTTGCCGACCTTAATTCAGCCAAAGTAATAATCTTTTTTGGTGCTTATAGCTGTTAAAAAGTCAGCGATTATAGAATTCGATGTACTTTGGTGTAAGGTTTAAGAATTAACGGGTATATTTATGATATAATTTAGGTAAAACTCTATTAAAAAAGAAAAGGCTTCGTGACATTTATACTTTTCAATGATTCGTAAATACGTGATTACTAGTGCAGGCTACTAGTGCTCCAAGACATGGAAACAGATTTTAAAAACTGCCGAGATGTACCGAGCTAGGTCAGATTTAGGTCGGCATTTTTTTTCCGACCTCAATTTTGAGGTTTTCGAGGGCTGATTTAAAAATTAAAAGGTCAAAATTTGTGAATTCCTCCATTTTGAAATTTTTTACAGCAATAAAGAAAATAAAATTCAAAGTTTGTATCCTGAGTGCTGATTGGCTAGTGTAAATACTAGACTGATTTTCATTGGCTGTAGACAAGAGTGCGATTACAGCTCAGAAAAGGTGCGATTAATGCTCAAATCGCACTCCTGTAAACCAATGAAATTGCAGTATTTGCCACTGATTACAGAAGATAAATAATTAATGAAATAATTGCACTTCTCTTAACCAATCAGATTGCAGAGAGTGCAATTAATGAAATAATTGCACTTCTCTTAACCAATCAGATTGCAGTAATTTTGTCGTGTATATAATAAGGTTAAGTAAAAACACTTTATTGGCAAAAGCAGTTATTAAGTTGAATAAACATTTCAAAACATTTTGTGACAGAATTGTTTCAGATTAAATTTTACATTAAATCAAAGCTCACAAAATGCAAAATAACATACTTACAGTTTGTATTTCGGAAAGTCATTGTTGTATAGTCAAAAGTACTAATCTTTCAACCATTTTGTACAAAAAATATAAAAAAGTAAAAATTTGGAAATCCTGACTTAATTATTAAACATATGAACAGTTGCATTAAACAGAATTACAGATCAGATATGTATTCTTCAACAAGCAGATTAATATGGATGAATTAAATCTTGTGTTATGGAATAATGGAACTACTAATTTCCAACTTTTAAAGCAGTTGCTGTGAAAGCATGCAGTTGTTTTATCTTATATTTGTAGCATGGTGATGGAAGAGTCACTATGTGTTACTGTCGTTCCAATTGAAGTGTTGCTCAAATATTGATTCAATACATTACCTCGGGCTGACCAATTCATTTCATCAAGTTCCTCGAGATATTCATACACTTCCTAGTATAATTGTAAACTTCCTGTTGAATAGTTTGAATGCACCAATCACCTTTGTTGTTTGTGCAACTAACCAATCATAAATAGAAAGGAAGTGACAAGAAATGATCAAATACTTGGAATTGGCTCTTTCACAGGAAGTGTATGAATATCTCGAGGAACTTGATCAAATGAATTGGTCAGCCCGAGGTAATGTATTGAATCAATATTTGAGCAACACTTCAATTGGAACGACAGTAAAATGCTTTTAAAATCATTGTTATTAAATAACAGTACCAATTATTCTTTTGGAAGCGTAGACAAAGAGTGGCATTGGGTTAATAGCATAAATAAAAGAACGTTTTTAAATGCAGCAATGTATATGTTAGTTAAATTATACAGGCAGACTATAATTATCAATGTTTGAATCCCATAACAAACATTCTTTGGATTTTATTCCACATGTGTCTTTGTTCTAAGAAAAAAGTAGAATTTATCAACAAGACTATAAGAATAACATCATATTGTTAATATTATTGTTCCTAGTAAATTGCGGAACAACGCCCTTATTCAAGCAACCCCGCTCCAGCGTACAAAGGTCATCGGATCTTGAATGTATTCTTCCCGTTGAAAAATATAAGGCCTGCAATATGCCAATGTGTCTGTCAATAATTATCTATATGATTGCTTCTAGTTGATCTAATTAGGGAAAAAGTAAGATCATACGTTTTTATAGGGCTCTAAAATCAAAGTGTAATAATAAATGAAGATATTCCATGTACTTTGTTGGATTGACCATGCCTCAAACTCAGTTGTCTATGACTATGACTTATATACGTTTGAATAATTTTTTCTATTGAAATTTTTAGTTTTTGTTTTGCTTTAACATGTTTTTGAATCCGAGCATTGCTTTTGCGCCAATATTTCGCAGTGTTTCTCCGGTCATACTTTAACAGAACTGAAACTTAACCTAGTTTTGCTGACAATTTCAATTCACCTCAGTCTGTGCATTTATCTTTTATAAATCAATGTTCTTTATTGAAACTATTTGTTTTAATAATTTCAGTTAAGAGAATTATCCGCGGATTGTTGACCAATCAAGAGATTGTTGACCAATCAAGAACGACAATAAAGTTTGAATGTATAACAATTTAATGCGTGTGAACGGGCGATCCAAATACGGCACTCCTACGTGTATACTGTATATGCCTCTCTTCCATTTCAACCTTATTGAAAGTTATAGCATCGTGTTGTGTCGTTATCCAGGTGATCTTGATACGCGGAAAAGTACTGGCACTAGTTGTCAAATAGAAATCCATTTTATGATTAAAACAACTGAACATCTCCTGTAATATACTTTATTTCGATTCCATATTTTTGTCAGAGCTATAGTTCTCATAACCAAACATAATTACAAAATTTCAACTAGTTTCATAAAGAATAATGAAAGATATAATTGCCTGAATCCATCAAAATGGATTTCTATTCGGACAACCCTTTCTGAGCGCTGATTGGCTAAAATACGAACACGAGATCACCTGGATCATTAGGTCTATAGTGGCCACAAAATATGCCCTACGTTTCCTTACAAAAAGTTGGCTTAAATTGGACAATTATAATATCTATATAAGTTATAGGTGACGCTTTTTTAACAATGGTTGCACGAAATAATATGAATTTTATTTTCATATAGGTACTATTTGGGTAATGCTAACTTTGCTAAGAAGAAATGTAATATTGATATCTTCATAGTAGAAAACCTCATATTATATAGTTAAATCAACTTCTTCACTGTCAAATCGCCGGACATGATGTTCTCAGATGAATTTTATAGCAGCAAAAAGCAAACGAGAACTAATTTACAATTCTTCTAATGACATTAAGAGTGTTTAAGATCTACGCGACGAGGTCTGAATTTAACATTGTGTTGAGAATGACAAAGCCGTTGAGAATTCAGAATATCCCTGGGACAACAAGTTATTCACAGTTTTTGTCTTGCATGACAAATTTCTTTCTTTCGCAAGCGCGTCGTGGAGCCGGCCGCGTCGTAGATGTCTATATAGATTAGCATGCAATTACCAAATTTGACAGTGATCAAGATACGCGTTTTTACGATACAGATATGTTACATTTCTTCTCAGAATAACCCAAATTCACATACTTATAAAAGTGAGCCTCACCTTTCAGACACCCGGTATTTTCGTTCAATGAGCATATTTAGAATAATACCAATAGAGAAAAGATAAGCCAGAAATTTCAAAGGATCCAGCAAGCGGACTTTATTACGGAGATAAATAAGAATCTCGTGTAGACGTCCACTTGAGAGCTCGCGATCTTTGTAGTTCTGTAAAATAGAGGTAACCGAATGATATACCGCGTATAAGTCCTGTATTCAGCCTGACGGTGTCTTATTTATTTCAGTCAAATTTGAAGGGGAGGCATCTTAGAACTCTTCAATACCATAAACCCCTGTCTTAGCGGCCTGAAACTGCATTAAATTCATACCATGAAAAATAAACGAAACCTTTTCTTTACAATCACTTACTTCGGCAGGTCAGTTTGCCGTCGTCGTCGCGTTGTCATCCTACATGCTTATACTACCTAGTTCACATATGCTCGCGGTATGCCATGCGCCGTAGCCGACGTCTGTGTCTGTGGTGGGCTTATGGTATATACTGGAAAAATTTTGAAATCCATACTATGAAATTTGCAATTGCACCACTATAGATCCATCGTATATCCATACTACTTCCATACTATATCCATAGTATGGAAATTGCAATTAGTATGAAAAATTGGATTTCCGTACTGTTTCCAACGACGACCTATTTACATAGTAAGGATTCTTAAAAAAATATTCCAGTGTATGAGAAGACTCGTCGCCGGTGTCACAGGCAGTCAACGATATGATCGACGGTGTGACGGGAATGATAGGGATGCAACTACCTGAAAAATACAAGGAGAACTTCGACGTTTCGAGCAAAGGCCTAATCATGTTTTTCTTTCTGTGTCGGTGTTATGTACTCAGGTGAATATGATGTTTGTGATGTTACTCTGAGTGTATATCCACACCGGGTAAGCTTGAAAAATATGCCTGGCCACGGTGGGAATCGAACCTACGACCTTTGGAATACCAGCCCAATGCTCTGCCAACTGAGCTACGCGGTCAGGTCGGTTCGAAAGAAAAAAAAACATGATTACTAGATTGCATTGATATCGAAGGAACTAGACTCAGTTCCGAAATATCACATTCTCGAACCGAGCAGACCGCGTAGCTCAGTTGGTAGAGCATTGGGCTATAGTATTCCAAAGGTCGTAGGTTCGATTCCCACCGTGGCCAGGCATATTTTTCAAGCTTCCCTGTGTGGATATACACTCAGAGTAACATCACAAACATCAAAGGCCTATCAATCCGAAGTTTTCTTATTATGGGCACAACATACACTGGCACAGACCGTTCACTGTTGACTCGAGTTCAACTTTCCCATGATGTCGGCGGCAAGACGCGTGTGAACTGCGTCGTTCCTGCGACAATGTCTCGATATGTGAACGTTTTCCCGACGCATCGGAAGCATGCCACAAAAGCTCAGTATATCTCACAATAAACTGCTCCGCGAGTTGTGGTCGTGCGGTTTGCCTGTGGGAATATTGCGGCTACACCCCAGGCATATGCGACAGACATATGTGAACTAAGCTTTAATTAAGGTCACTAGTTTCACGACAACGATACGGTGCTGGTATTATTTCATGGGAAATATTCAAGAACGGATGTTGGTGGAAATTCTGGGGGAGGTGGGAAAATATTTATGGGAGGTGCAGCGCTCCAGCTCACGGCCCCCATGGAATGTTAGGACTTAAAACGAACCCCCTAGAGTCAAATAATCCAATTTTGCCCGTCATTACATATTGCTACAAAGTTTTTTTTGAAACATTTCATTAAAAGGATACTTGACATACAGATATTTCAAGTTTACAGAAAAGTGTTGACCCTAAGCATATACCTATAAGCAACAGATAAAATATTGCCAAATTTTCATTTTGATCTACATTTAAACTTTCCCGATTTGAGTACTGTACATGACGTTTCAGGGGAGGTGCAAAATATCTCAGGGGAGGTGCACACCTTCCCTCAAAATCCGGCCATGGAATTATTAATGATTTTATAAATCGATAATAAATTCATTTTCGTACTTACAGGTCCGAGTTCATAATGACTAAGAAACTGCTGTAGTGTGGTTTCGGATTTCGAGACAGGAGGCAAATATTCAGAAGTAAATTCACGAGTCCACCATGATTTGATTGATCTATATAGTGTAGAAAACAAATATTAAGGTGAATGGGCTCTTGCGAACTGTTCAATTTTGAATCTCTGCGGATTGCATGCGGTACACCACCATGGCTAATATTTTATTATCGATTTCTGGTCAAGTTTCCAAGATTGTTGAATATTCCCAACTGCGCTTCTAAATTTCATAGAATATTAAGCGTGGAACTTGTGAAGCCAACTTTCCAAGTTGCTGACTATAAAGTACCGAAGTACTGGACTAAAATACCGAAGTATTGAACTTATACACGCAAGTGGCATGCAGTGTTTCATTAATATAGCCAACGAATTAAACGTTTTCTTAAAAGCTTTTAAATTCGTAATTCGTCAAATTTGTTGGCCATATTAGTAAAACACTGCAAATTACGAGTTTATGTTTAGTACTTCGGTACTTTAATTCGGTATACTTTGGTAATTAACTCGGCTCCAAATTTAGAAACGTAAGTGTGTCCACAACAAACTTGGGAACCGCGCTTTCAAAGGTTACCTGAAATCGGCAATAAGAAAATCTTCATAAATAAAAGTTTACCTGGCGCTATATACAAAATCCCCAATAGATTTTGTAGTCTTTTTAATTTTGGTAAAATGATATTTATAAAGTTGAGCTCTGATATAGCGAGGTGGTTTCTTGAACGGTTGATTCTTGCCCATGAGATCAAGGACGTCTCTATCACCTTCAAGTAGTTTGTATACTAAATGCACGAACCAAGGGTTGTGTTGATATGAACCGAGAGCTGCAAACCACATTTGCCAGTCTAGTCTTGGTTGATGTGGAGCTGGAAGAAAACAGATACTTGCATGTAGACACTCAGACATAAAATTTATCAGATACCATACAGCGGCGGTCACTATAGATGGGCGGAACGAACGGATCAACTGCCCCTTAAAGTCTCCAAACGATAGGTGATTGAGCAATTTAGATTATCAAAATCTGAGCTAGAAAGGCTTGAAGATTAAGAGGAGATTTTTTTGTATGTTACGTAACACGCGCTCAAAACTAATGGGGCCTAATGCGTATAATATATCACTTGAGGTTATGGCTAGATTCAAACTTTTTATTTTTCGATACGTTTCTCAATCGGCAAACAAACTTAAAAAGTATGTTTAGTGCTTTATCTGTAAAATAATGCTAAAATGAAGAAATTTTAGATGATACGCCAAAGAGGAAATGATATCTGAAGTTCAGTAAGTTTTGCTTATATGCATGGCTGTAAATATGGCGTCAATTTTAAAGCATCATTGATAATTGTATTTTAATTGACAATTTTTAACTATTATTTTATGTTTCTCAACCAGCAGATGCATTTATTAATAAAAAGGTTGCTAACTCTATAAACTAGAGAATAAAGCTAAAACAAAGTAATTTTGAGAGGAACGCCAAAAAGATTTTAGGTTTTGAACACTTTTTATTGCAAATACGTGACATTGAAAAAAATTGCGTCTTAATATAACAATGAGCAATATATTGGAAATCTAAATTCTCAATATTTCGTTAAGTGCTTACCACTGATATTTGTACAATATGATTAGGCAATGGTAAAACGATAAAAAGACAGGGAAAATATTCAAAAACTTTAAAACAAGCGTACGGGAGCAGAAGAAAGAATTCCGAAGATTATGAATCATTGGAAAAGCTAATAATGTCAATCAGTCATGTTATGCTAATATAAATAGCCCAAAGACATGTGTATAATTAAAATTTTGCACAGCATGCAGCCAGTTGCTATGGCTGGTTTCGCCACTGTATAAATCATAGTTCGTTCGCCTTACTTTAGTTAGTAGCACTGATGGACACCATGCAGTTTGGTTAAAGGGGGCGTCAGCCGCAACTACTGTACAGTCGAAGAGAAACGCACGCTTACATACTGTTGCATACAGCTATTTCAATTAAGGTTGTTCCCGAGCGAAAAAGTCGAACACGAGCGCGAAAGGCTTGCTGGAAATCGCAAAAAAAATTAATGAATTTCTTAGCGATTCCCAACAAGCCTTTCGCGCCCGTATTCGACTTTTCTGCTTTGCTCGGCGACAACCTTAATTGAAATAGCTGTATACATGAAAACACACATACCGATAAATGGTGGATATTCGGTTAATGGTCCAGGCTTGTACCGAAAATTGTATTCCTACAACAACATGATCATTCAATATAAGAAGCATGCTGAAAACAATAATTTTTATGTCAAAATGCATAAAAGTCTTAACGTGGAGATAAACAAGTTTGACCATGCATGCGGCAGCACTTCAATATCCCACAATTAGGTTAACCTGACTAAAGGCCGATTTCCACGCAAGAAAAATTACCACGGACGGGAAATTCTCAGAATATATAATTTATAAAAGTTGAAAATTTTCAACTTCAAAATTATTTTCCCACGGAAAATTTGTGTTGGCTAATCACATTTTACAAAATTTTCGTTCTGCGGAAAATTTTCCTGAGTGGAAATGGGCCTTTACATCATCACAATTTAAATGGTAAACGTAGGACCACCAAGAGGCATATGGGACTCGGGGCTGAATATAACTTTGGGTACTAAAGGTACATTGGGGGGTCAGGGGGTATTTTCTCCCGGGAAAGTTTTAAAATCTAAAGTCCCTAGTTGACAGGTATATCTATGCATGTTTCCCTTTATTTTGTATTTGTGATTCTCTTTGAGATGGGGCCAGGGAAAAATTGCCCCTTTTGTATCCCCTCACCGGGCGATCTTGGGTAAACACACAAATACAGTACCTTCCAAGGACCGTCAAGAGAATCACAGCCTTCAATCACAATTTCTGGTCTTCCTCCAACACCAGTCATTCTTGAAAGATTAAAATCAATTGGAAGAAATTAACGCACCATTACAGGCCTCGCAGCTTGAGGAGCACGATCGCGTGTGCGCACCTCCGCACACGCCACATTTCGTCAGGATGCGCATTTTACCACGCGCCTCATTTGTTTTGGGCGATGGCGTTTGCTTTACGACTAAACACAATCAATAGCTACGTTTAAACTAATAAGTTATAACTCTCAGTCCCAGACTTGGTGGATTACGTGCACCATATTTTCTTTTCTTACGACAAATTTTAGGTAATACTGTACCTTCTAAATAACCCATAGGAATTAACGATTTCGTAGTATTCAACTTGGTTATACCATTTTCTTACAACAGGCCAAATACCCTGTTGCGTGGCTCTGTCAAGAGTCGAATAAGGAACCTATAAGAAAAATGATATTCATGTAAAACTTGTTTACTAGAGAAGATTAAAGGTGACAATAACGCTCTCATCGCTTGCAACACCCGACATTACAAAAACATTTTGTTTTATATACTTATAAGACAAAACAAGTCCGAATAACATCTTGCGAAATCCAAGACATGGATAGACAGTTGAACCCCCTTTAACAGAAGATACCTCTTAAGCGGACATCCCCATTAAGCGGACACACTTTTAAGCGAGTACCCTTTTAAGCGAACACATAACTCCGGTCCCAATTATTTCTCCCAATGAGCCAAATGACCTCTCTTAAACCGGTTTTCCATTAGGCGGAATTTTGCACGCGGAGCGGAATTTTTCTCTCTCTTTCCTCATTTAGTTCCACCGGAGAAATCACAAGACAAAGAAAAATTCCGCTCCGCGCGCAAAATTCCGCCTAATGGAAAACTGGCTTTAAGCAGAGAAACGCAACTGATGAATGTAAATATGTTTAATTAAATTTTCATAACAATCAACAGTAAAACTAAATTTTAAATAGACTCACTAGACATCTATTTATTATTTATGCCTTGCAGTATTTCTATAAGGCCGGTTTCCATTGCAGTCGCTTTGCGCGCGCGGGCGGAGCGGGCTTTGAAAATCTGCTCACGCGGGCGTGACGGGCGTCAAAAACAATGAACGGTTCGCCCGCGCGGGCAAAGCGAACGTTAATGGAAAACGGCCTATATGCACGAATAGTATAAACGCTGTAGAAATTAATTGCAAGTCTCCTCGAACTCTAAGGGAAGTTCCCACCATAACTAGCCCCTCTGTTAAAACGATTACCTTTGACCACAACTGTTCCTAAATTAGTTGAGCGTTATCTCCTGCCAGTGTGGATTATAACGGTCGGCTATAAGATTGGCTAAGAGCAATGCAATTTTTTCGAAATACAGTGCCAAAAAATGAAATACAGCGGAGAAAAAGAAATAGAGTGCAAATTTTTAAATTTTTAAAATTTTCTTAATTTTTCAGATTTCTTAATTTTCTTAATTTCTTGATTTACGCGCGTGACTGCATAATTTTTCATGTATATTATTAATAAGCAATAGTATGGTTCGAATCTCATGCAATTTGAAAAACATACACTCGCATGAGTTTTTCAAATACTGCAAATTTGATAGCCTTTGAAAAACTCACTCGTGCATGTTTTTTTCCAAATTTCACGAGAAACCATACTATTACCTATAAAAATTGTAGAACGTTATAAATACAATGAAAAATACAGATTTAGAAGTACATGTAGAGTAGTAGAATGTTTCAAAGAAATTAGCCGGCGGTAAACTTCGTTGCACCCACCAGAGCTCCGGCGGCACCGGACTTACTTTGAAAGCTCGGTTAATGAGATCAAACATTAATTCAGGATGGCGGACAGCTCATTGCTCACTAAATTATTGCCATATTTGCCTTCAATGGCAAATAAATCATGTAGCGTGTAACAGAGTAATGTAAGGATGATGAAGTGGGCAATATGCCAATAATGAAATAAAACGAATACTCACCAAGCTTATAGAAAATACCCAAATCGCAACACACGCCATGAAAGAACATTGAGAAATTGAAGAAATCTTCGTCCAAATGCTTTTCTGCTGAAAACACCTAATTAAATAAAGTGAAATTTTACAACACGATGATTGAAAATCATATTAGCTGAATTCATATTAGAAGACGGATTTCCGTGTAAGACGGGAAACTCGTCTTAAATGTATATCAGACGAATAAATCAAGACGGGTTTCTGCTCGTAACGTTCAAAAGAGACTGGGACGGAAGGTCTCCTATTTCTTCGGGTTTATCCGTCCGATGGTTTTCGTTTCATATTCATACCAGACGGAAATCCGCCACACGAGTGTCCCGTCTTAGACGGAAATCCGTCTTCTGATATGAATTCAGCTATTATGAGAACGATACCGTGAAGACTATAGCTATTAGACTGGACGATCTTTGGTATGTGTAATTATTGGGCCTTCTTAGAATATCCCAAATATAACACATATCTATAAAATTATTTTTTGAGTTAGTGGCACTGAAAACAAACATTAGATTTGATGGTTAGAGACAAAGCCGAATAATTCAACCAGCAGTGAGGAACACAAATAAATTCACTTTCATTGTTAGGTTTCCAAAAGAAATCAAGTATTCCTTCAAAATTATTCCAGCACATTCAATTCCTTATGGATGGTGCACCTGCATGTGGACCAATAGTTTCGGAAGAAGCTAAATTAAGAAATAGCCAGTACCCCAGGGAATATACCCGCCGGCCATATCTCTCAGGAAATTTGGTCGGGAGACATTTTTTGG
>CACRXK020003732.1:0-34818 GCA_902702795.2 Paramuricea clavata | reverse complement strand
GTAGCCAGCCTGACAATTTAGTCCCGCTATGCAAATTCAGAATTATTATCATTATTCATTTCTTTAGAAATTGATTGTTTTCACAGTCAATGAACACGAAAATATTTGCATAGCGGGACTAAATCGTCGGGCTGGCTACGCTATTGAGTCCGAGCACGGTTGAAAATGGTACGGGTACCAAAACTGAGTGTAGTGTAAACGGGGTTATTAAATACCAGGTTCTCGCCCCCCCCCCCCGTCGACGCCCTGTATGGTAAATGAAAGGGGGGTATCCACTAGTTCTAGACCCTTAACACAAAGTTACGCCACTGTTTGTATGGCCTTAAAGCCACGAAAGTCCTTAATGTTCATTTTGCAAACTTTAAGTTGGATTCAGACTTGCATTTATGCAGAATAAAGAAAATGTATATACACTCGCCCACATTCTCCTTTCCAAACATATCTGTTGTGGGAAGGCATAAAGCCCATTTTCCACTAAGCGAATTTGTTTGCGCGAACAGTAAAAAAGTAGGAACTGATCTAACTTTTTCGTGGCGAATTTCGCGCGAACAAATTCGCGTAGTGGAAAATGGGCTTAAAGAGGCATAAAATCAATTTCCATTTCATGACCTGACCCACTTTTATTTTAGTAATATCATGTTGTATTTAAAATACGAGAAGGAGTGTTTTATCATATTTAAAACGCGAGGCGCAGCCGAGCGTTTTAGATATGATAAAACGCGAGTTCGAGTGTTTTGAATAGCTTAAAATACGACTACAAAAGAATACTAATTAGGATGAACAATTATATAATCATACTAATTAGGATGAACAATTATATAAAGAATACTGATGAAGATCAGAGTTTATCAGATGTAAAGTCACTCCACGTGACATATTATGGCTTACATGATTTGCCACAAGGTTTATGAATTTTTAATGAGTATTTTAAGTAGTATTTAGTAATATCTGCGTATAGTTGATCCTGAAAATTACATATTTGCACCGTAAAGAGTCCTTATAAAATGCTCAAAATGTATCTTCAAATTTGGGGAACTCGACACTCAGCTCCCTATAGTTCACAAATATAACATCTTCTGGTGGAACTGAGATGACCTAAGATGCTATCCAGCCTGATGGATGCTTTAAAATTATATCATGATTATCCTATAAATTTTGATTTTGTTATTACTCTGATATCGGTCATACGATAAAATTTATACAGTACGTATGATCCGTGACCAACATCTGAATAATATTATATTGTTGATTTTGCTTTTAGTGGTGCTCTCGCGGGAAATCCTTTTAATGTTGATCGCGAGTTTCTGGCAGAAGGTATATATAATTGACATATATGTTCTCAAATTGACGTTATAATAGACAATTTCGATTATAGAATAATTTTTTATCTTGGCAAAAAAAAGTATATTCCCAGAAAGAGCATACTAATATTAGTAAAATTTGCAAAGGTTGGTTGCGCAATGTTGTAAAATGCAGAAAATATAGCCTTGCAAATTTTGCAAATGTTGTATACTTTTGTATTGCTAGCATTGTATTGCGTGCAGAAATTGCTACCACATTTGGGCCGAAAATGGTGCCAATTTCCGCACGCAATACAAAAGTATATAAAATTTCCAAACTTCCGCATTCGCAACCAAACTTTGCAATTTTACTAATTTTAGTATGCTCTTTCTAGCTGTGTTGATTTATTTGCATCTCCTTGCCTAGTTTTAAAATTAGTCTGTAATGGGAATTGTCTATTGGATTTGTTAAAGCCTATAGTCCTGGTTCACACTTAAAATTTCGTCACGATTTCTTCACGTGTCATTGGTGCATGATGTAAGTCCGCCCATTGTCCACTGCACGTCCAGGGACCCCTGGTTATTTATCCAGCTTACAGAAACCTAGAATACAATGCATCACATTATTACTGTTGCAAGATGACGGAGCAGGCTAACACGCTTTTTACGGTATTTTTGTTAGAACTTGGATTTGAAAATGTTTCCAACAACAGTCTGGATGCTACCTCGGATCGAGACTATGTGGCCGAGTTTATGTTTTGGGCTTCGCTTCTGATGACACATTTGAGGTATGAAATTCACAATTACACTGGCAAGGTATGAGAAATAATAACAGTATGTAGCCCATTGAATGATTGCAACCCCGTAGTTTCAATACGAATTTTCTCACTTTTGTTTTAGTCGATGGGCAGAAGATTTAATTATATACAGTACATCGGAGTTCGGATATGTCCTGTTATCAGACGCGTACAGGTCAGAGAAAAACCTTTGCATTATGTCCATTATACAGGCATGGGTCTCCCGAAAAGGTCTTTATTTTTTCAAAACTTCAATAAAATTGCTTTAAAATGCAATGCTTATGTTCTCGCTTGATTAATCTACACTAAAACCTCTATAATTCGTATTGCATGAAGTACATCTTACACAGCGCATGCGATAGCGTTGCATCATTATGTATATTATTTCCCTAAGGTTGGCAAGAGAATACCGATCTAACACTGTGTACAAAAACTAAATGAGAAAGAGAAACTCGTACGTAAACATCGAAATTCATCAAAAAAATTAAGTAACTCATCATAATCAGTATATCTTCAACTATTGTATTTTTTGTTTTTTGACTACATTAAAACGAGTGAATTTTGTGAAAATTATCAATTTTTTTACTCAATTTAGTCATTTTCTTCAAACTATGTGGCATGACAGATTCGTCGTCCCGACGTCACAAAATAAAGCCCTCTGATTGGCCAGTATTTCAGCCAGCCAGCCAGCCAATCAAATAACTTTATCTTGTGACGTCGGAACAGCAACCGTCATCCGATCCCGCATCTATTTTTCTCATCAACCTTGGGGAAACAATATACATAATGATGCGACGCTACCTTTTCGGGAGGCGTATGTCACAAGATGATATTTTGCCTTGATTCCACAAACAATTGTTTCTTTTTTTTTACAATTTTATTCTGTGAAACGATTTCCCAAGCTTTCTTACGTGTTTTTAAAGTCTTTGCCTCCTTCACTCTTGGCAAACGGTCATATTATTGAGATCGGTGACATGACCACCCATACACCCATGAACCATAGCCATGCGCCCGCGATTATTGACGAGCTTCGGACTGCTCTAATGCTTACCTTTTCCCGGATGTAAATGGCCGAGCAGAATTAGTACCCTCCACGGGGGGCTTACGCCCGGCGCCGTTGGCTCGGGGACAAAAAGTGAATTACCATTACAGTTACTTGAAAGTAACTAACTGTAAAAATATTTTCAGCAGTGCTATATTCATGTTTGTTTGTGCTTTATAGTACTGGTAGCAGTTTGATGCCACAAAAGAAAAATCCAGATAGTTTGGAATTAATCCGAGGCAAATCAGGACGTGTCATTGGTGATGTAAGTATGCCCATTGTCCCCTGTACGTCCAAGGTGCCCATGGTATTTATCCGGCTTACATATAGTCTGGTTAATTTAATCAGGACGTCCGAATTCCTACCTAGGAAGTCACTGCAGGAGAAAATAACCAGGAAATTTAACCAGGAATATTAGGTTAAAGCAAATTGGGTTATTTCTAGGTTAACCAGGAAAATTGTAACTAGTGAGGGTGTTTTTACAGTGTAGAAAATGACAAATTTAAAAGTCATTAGCAAGCCAGTGTCAAAGAAATTACTGCAGAATTACCAAAAGTCAGAATAGTACCGGGTTTCGGCAAAAATTTAATTACACCCAAATAAGTATTACTTAATTACACCCAAATAAGTATTATTATTTTCAGGGAAGGCTAACATAAGTTTTGGTACACAAACTTGTACTCTTTCATGGAAAGATACCGACATGTCGACATCGGTGGTACGCCAAAAATAGTGTTTGAACTTGTGTTAGCTTTATCTTAAAGTTTATTGTTGTAAATAGTATACATGATCATTCAATACAAAAAGTTTTGTCGACTCTCAGTTATTGGCAAACATGAATTAGAAATAAATTGTTTATATATATACTTATTTTTTTAGTTCACTGGATTCTTAGTGACATTAAAGGTATGATCACGATGTTATCTGTCTACTCTATATATTGTTAGTATACAGTAGGTAGTAGGATGGTTTCGAGTGCAACTTTGATAAAACACGCGTACGAGTGACTCTTCGAAGAGCATTAAAGTAGCACGAGTCCGAAGGACGACTGCTGTTTCAGGTCTTTGAAAAACTCACGAGTGCTTGTTTTATCCAAATTTCACGAGAAACCATCCCATATTACTGATGTACATAAAAATGTTCGAGACAATTGTAGTTTTGACGTTTATGATGAACCGTCCACTGACAAAGTTTTAATTCCTGCTTTGTTTATCACATTATATATATAATACAACGCTAACGGCTTGAAAATTACACTCAACTATATATAAATTTTGTTAGTCTTGTTTTCAACTCGGCGCATTTGTTTGCAGGACGCGATATACATCCAGTAACTTGTGTTTTATCCCAATTTTTTTCATTTCCCAATTTAGTTGACATGATGTTCTGTATGGACTATTTTCAACATTTGCCAAAGGCCTAAAACATAACTATATATATTACTGTTTCTAAGTCTTAAAATAGTATTTTTGGGGTTTGGAGCTACGCAACTCTAGAAAGATGTAATGCAAACCATGGTAGTTTATTCCCTCCCAGCTCATTTTAATAACTTTCTCTCTAGGGTTTGCCAAGTACTTACAACAAAGATTTACAGGTAGGACGTCGTAACGGCGTTTAAAACATCGTTTCAAGGAAAATCGTTTGTGAAAAAGCGTTGTTAGTTTGTGTGTCCGGAATTTCGTTGAATAGCCGTCCAGATATATATAGAGATCACTCGTTCACAGTCACGTGCCGCAAGATTGTGAACTAGCGATAACCCGAAATAAGCCGAATAATCTGCGATCTTTTGTTACGACGGCGAAAATACATCATTGGAAATTCGCCGCGTATTTATAAGGATTTTCTCGGAAAAAATCTTCAAAACATTGGATGCTCCATTGCTATCGACCATTGTTCTCAAATGTGCTAATAATGATTATTGTAGGCATTGTAAGAAATATAGGGCGTAATGTTGGATCTTCTTGTCTAATTTGGTGAATTCTTCTATCCTGTGTTATTTCGTATTACTATTAAAGTTTACCATGAAGGTCTGCCTCGTACCCAGGCGCTTTGGTTTGTTTACGTATCAATCAAATTAATCCACGCGGCCCACGCAAAGGCCGCGCAAGCCATAGAACAACACATAGCGCCTGGGCACAGAGAAGAGATATACAGAGAGGAAACACGCGGCAAATTGTGTCACGCCGATATATTCAGTCTATTAACTATAGAAAATTATATTAATTCACTATTTTATTAAATTTTGACCATGCAGAGGAAAAAACTATACATATTATAGAAGTAAGCATGTTTTTTTTTTATGCAAGAGTTATATTTTGAGGAATTTCTATCATTTGCTGCTTTGTTTTTTATACATAAGCATCTGAAATTCCCAGCCAGTGCTTTTCACGATTTTAATAAGGAGTAGATTTAATAAGGGGAAAAAACAAACTTTTGCAAAATAGAATGTTATGTTAACACTTTTAATAAAAAGAAATCAATAAAAGTGATCGCTTAGCGTTATTCTACAATAATTTATTGAACAAAATTTCCATGGGTATCTCATTTTTTAAAAAAAAGCGATTTCCGCCTTTCGAACGGCGTTTTCCCTATCTTTTGCTATGAATTTCAACGACGGCACTGGCTGGAAGATTTTGTGTGGCGCGTGGAACGCGTGACACAAAAATTCAGGTTATCGAATGTCAGTTTCCTCTCTGTATATCTCTTCTCTGTGGCCTGGGTACGAGGCTGCATGAAGGCTGTGTTTGCCTGCGTTTCATCGTTTTGTTCCATATTTTTCCAGGAAGACAAGGAAGCTCTATTCGATGTTTGTGACACCTTGGATGGCGTATTGCAAGTCGCTTCAGGAACACTTTCTACACTCAAGGTTATTTCACCCTTCACTTCTTTTCCGTAATAGTTTGAAATTCATGTTGCGTACAAAATTGCCAACATTTCCACGCAGGTGCTAGGATCATGCTTCGCGTGAACCATATCCGTTGGGCAGTTGTGTAACACTGGCGGCATGGCATGTATGTCTCGTGTTAAAGTGGAAGTCAAGTCCGTTCTGCGCATCGGCTCTGCTCGTAACAATGTGAGGACCCTCTAATGTAAACATTGTCCAAATTTCGAATGTTTCGTATTTTTCTGAACATAAACTCTATTTCATATTCAT
Organism: Paramuricea clavata; assembly: GCA_902702795.2. Taxonomy (NCBI): domain Eukaryota; kingdom Metazoa; phylum Cnidaria; class Anthozoa; order Malacalcyonacea; family Plexauridae; genus Paramuricea; species Paramuricea clavata. Next base: position 28,545 of record CACRXK020003732.1, on the reverse strand, counting down.
TTAGAAGCATAGCGAACCAAAATGGTGTTAGATATTCAGACGGTACATCATATTTTAAAAAAATACAACAGTTCAAAATGTAAACAAACCGTTTGTTTACATACGGACTTGACTTCCACTTTAACAAATTATCACTGCTTCCCATAAACCATAATCCATCATATGAAATGCACATTTTTAGTCCAGGGCAAAATCGTGTGGCTCAGTTTGAACAAATATATATACTAATACAAATATACAAATATATATACAAATATATACTACTATAAAACACATTGAACTAGGATGACCCGCTTGCTAGGGTAACCCTCCTGATAGGGTCACCCTACCTCCATATAAACAGGTCCTAAGAGAAAATTCATTTCTGAAGAGGAAAGGATTTCCCCTTGTATGTTTGTATGATCTGGAATAGCCTTGGTATTGTTGTTGTCCTTTCTTGTCCTTTTTCTTATATTGGGTAGATTTGGGGGCATCTCGCTGGATAGGAGGGTCTTTGTAGATGGAAATTTCGAACGGACTATTATATATAATTTTCGAACCGAACCAGGAGCAGCTGCGAAAATGCAACTATATTAGGACTGTTCGGTATACCGATATACCGAAAATATCGGTATTAAATCACTATCGGTATATCGATACCGGATATTCAACCATACCGATATACCGAAATTTCGGATATACCGGAATTTTTCGGTATACCGTGTTAAATTTACCAACTATATACAACATAATTTACCAACTAATTATCAAAGGAAAACCGGTATACCGATAATATCGGTATAATTTTTTCGGTATACCGATACCGGAAATTTCTCATACCGAACATTCCTAAACTATATAGGCCCTCAGGCAGGATTCCGATGCAGCGCTCTAACCAACTGAGCTACAGAGTATAGTTGACTGGCTCTAACCACAAGTTCATATATATACTGTAGGTTAGTGCTCGTCAACTGGACTCTTTAGCTCAGTTGGTTATAGAGCGCTGCACCGCAGGGTCATTTTCGATTCTTGCCAGAGGCAGAGGGCGTATAGTTGCATTTTCGCAGCTGCTGCTCCTTGTTATACTGTCATTATTAACATTATTATTATTAAATTGACATCAACTTACAATAAACACAGAATTATACAAACCCGCAATTAGCAGAGCTATTCTAGGCGGGAAGTAATATACAATTTCACATCAATTAATTGGAATAAGATATTTATAATGAAGAATAAGTGAGATCGATATAGATGATATCAATCATATAATTATTGGTATATATAATTTAATAGTATAGAGATTAAAATGATAGTAAAGCAAATAAAGTTGCTATATCTGAAAGTGAAAGATTCAAGTCACTTATTTGGGTTTTGGATATTCGACATTTTCGTTAACAGTGTATGGAAATTAATGTAGACGTCCTCATTTTCTAGAATATGGAAAAGCTGGATTTTCAATTTAGATTTGAAGATCTTTTTGCTCAAATTTGTCATTATTGCTACTGTTATTGTTGTTATGATTATATTTGCTGCTGATGTTGTTGTTACTTTCATTTGTTTTCTCTTTTGTCGCTGTTTTTGGTCTTTTGTTGTTTTTCTTTTGTTTTGTCTGTTGTTGCATTCGTGTGATGGTTTGTTTTCGACTAATTATGTGTGCCCATGCTTTTTACCAGCATAAAAATATTTGAAACCAGACATACTGTACTGTAATACTACAGTCCACGTTGCCCTGGAGCATGCGCAAAACAAGCGCATAAATACCAAGGCTTATGATGCCGAACCAAGTAACTGACTTTATAAAATAACATGTATATAACGCGTGTTCTGATTGGTCGAAACCCGTGTTTGGATCAGACCATCCAAACATGGAAGACTGTCGTGTTGTTGTTATTTTATAAAGCAATCACTTTATGGTTTCCATGTTAGGATGGCCTGTTCCAAACACTTGGAAATGTTGCTCGAGTTAAGAAAAGCGCGCAAAATCACTCGCCTTCGGCTCGTGCTTTCGCGCGCTTTTCTTAACTCTCGCAACATTCCCGCGTGTTTGGATCAGGCCATCCAAACACGGAAACCATAAAGTAATTGTATAAAGAAACACAAGCAGCAAATATAAAACGATACCAAACTTCGTTTGTGCACCGCAACTATAAAGTTAAGTTGTTTGTTTGTCGAAGTTAACACTGTGCTTTCTTTTTACGGTTTAGATTGATAAGGAGAAGATGGTGTCCAGCTTGACTCCAAATATGCTTTCCACAGACCTTGCCTACTATCTGGTTAGAAAAGGGGTAGGTATAAACTCCGGTCTTTGTATAGGTGATACAATTCGCCCCCAAAGCAAAGAATCATGTAGAAACACCCCTAAATATATGATCACGTTCGATTAATAAAAGCGAATTGTACTGAACTACAATCTAAAGTGTACACAATGTGATTTGTCGGGCCATTTTCCGACCAATTTTACAATATAGTATTTTACAATTTTACAAATATTTAAGTTATCTGACGATTTCCAAATTATTTATTGATATATAAAATTTAAAGTATCTACATTGTTGCTATAGGATTTAAATCTTATACAAAAAGTGGTTATAACTAATGTTTTTATTGTTTGTTATTTATTTATCTATATATATTAACGACTTTAGGGGTTGGGTGTCAATTGGGACGAAAGTCCTGTTCATTTCTCCTGTCACAACTTGTCTTTGTAAGCTTAATACGCCTGTATTCTAAAAGCTCACTCACACTCAATGAGTGGAGGTTCAATCTGAGCTTCCCCTGAGTGTGTCAATGCTGTTTTTGAATAGCTGGAGGGCGAGTATAGTAAGGTACGACACTAACCCTCTAGCTATTCAAAAACAGCATTGACACTCAGGGGAAGTTCAGATTGAACCTCCAATCTTTGAGTGTGAGCATTATGAGGGAGCTTTTAGAATACAGGCGTTAGTATTATTAACGTATATATGTAGTTGATATGTAAATAACATGTAAACTGTGACAAACTTATTATTATTATTAAATAATTTTATGCATTCGGGCAGGTGCCGTTCCGTGAAGCACACAGCTTATCTGGTTGCGCTGTCAAACTTGCAGAGGATAAAAAGTGTTTGCTCAGTGAACTGACGTTTACGGACCTCGCAACCGTCAGGTAATTACAGGGTTCGAAATAACGTTCTGAAAATATGTCAAATTTTGTAGGCTGTTTTCTGTAGGTGAAAATTCTTGCCGGCTGTTTTCCAAGTAAAGTTTAGTGATGTTCTGGAATGAGCATCGGCCAAATAATAGTGATGTAAACCAAACATTTAATTTGGTGTATAGGAACAAACATTAACAAGTTCTGTGTGAATCAGTTCAAAACAATAAGAAAATATTGTTTTTTTATACAAAGAGTTTAAGTTCGGTTCTATTAAGCTATAGGGAAGTTAAATAATCTAGCTATAGGCTATTAATAAATTTATATATATGTCGTAAACGACTAAAAATCCGTCACTGTTTAATAAATCTGGTTTGGATTCTTCTCACTATAGTCACTACAGTCGATGTCATGATAATATTTAAATATACAACTGTTATTTTATATGTATGTGTTATTGTAAGCGAATCATCGGTGAATAAATATTTTCGCCGATCCCCTATGCTTTGAAATTAAAAATTGCCGGCAAGGTTCTAAAATTGCCGGCGGCGGCTATTTCGAACCCTGTGAAATATAGATGTAATGAATGCCAATTTAGGTCGTGTTAGAAAAAATCAATAAATCGTAAATTCACAACTATGGAATACCAAAACCGAGGGAACTTATGTGTCACATCTTGTTGGCCGATGACGTCTTCACTTGAATATAAGCTAGGAGTCAGACTTGGAAATAGCGGTGGATCCTGGGAACGTCGTTTCAAGAAAATATCTTAGTATCCAAGAAAGGATTTTCGATTTTCGTTGGAAAAAAGTTTCAGGCTGGTATATAACAATGAGAAATGGCAAAAAAACTAGAATTACCTATATTTATAAGTCAATATATCACCTGATGAACAAATTTCTCTTATTTGGCCTCAAAAGGTCTCAAAGGGTTGGTTTCCTTGCATTAAAAATTCCTTGAAATTCGATTTCCTTTATCATACATTCCTATACTAAAATGTTCTTGAAATTTCCTTGAAAATGGAAACACGGGGTATATATCAATATTGCTTTTATGAAGTAAAAACGCAAGACAGTGTTCAGTGATGCTTATAATAAGCATTGAGTACGACTTAATTTGATCTGCTAACATCAGTATAGCATGCATACAATTAGATGCATATATATGACCTGGCCGCGAAAGCTAAAGACGAAAGATTGTGTTAATTGTTAAGCGAAGCTAATGCCTAACAGCTGTGTGGATAAATGTTCAAGTCCTGTTTAATGTAATTTGACCACCGTGTTTTCAAAATAACTTCCCATGCAGGATCCAAGAAAGACTGGAATTATTTCCAGGTCTGTAAGAAGTCGCACTTCAGTTTAAGATCACCCGTCATGAAGACAATATTCAATAGACTGGACTGTCATAAAGTTGGGTCGTGAATGCAGTTTCATCGGGATTACTAGTTTGGCCTCTTAGCTGGCTTCCATATTTCTTGTTTGGCTACAAAAAGTTTGGCCTTTAGGCTTCTTTTTGGCTTCTTTCCAATTTACACGAGTTTTTCGAAATTTTACTAATAATGCGTGAAAAGCATTGATTGTATGGAGTTTGATATGCATTTTTAATTTGGATGTCATTGCCAGAAATAACCTGGTTGTAATTATACCTAATCAGAATCCATGAAATCCGATGACCAATCATAATTCGCCATATATGATTTTGTTCGTAGAAGTCCACGTTTGGCTTTTTTCTTTCATAGATTTCCGCTTCTTTTTGAACAGATTTGGCTCCGCGCATAGACCACTGAGCTGTATAATAACTGGAGGACCTGCTCCTATACTTCGTTCAGTTAACGAAGTGAAGCCAAAAACATGGCGGATTTTGATGAAAAATGACGCCATTTCCATGACAACACTTACTTTATTCTCATGGTAGTTACCACTGACCAGGCTCAATTCTGAGCCCACGGCAGTTTTCACACACACACACCCCCCCCCTGGTTTTTGCAAAACAGTTTTGCAGATAATGTAGTTTTCGTTGTTTTGAATCATTTTTAAAAATGTTTTCGAGATAAATTTTCTACCTTTGACCATCTGGTCAAAGATATGCAAGTCGTACGTGTTTATATACTCTCGCCTGTGAAAGACGACAAACAAATTTTAAAACCTCAAGAAATGTGGAAAATCGAAAAAGACGATACTTGAATATGGATATTAATACAAAGGGTAAGAGACGTATTTTCACATTCAATGTTATTTAGACTTTATCTTATTTGATATGAAATTGATAAGCATAACGATGAAACTGTTTGTTAATAAAAACAACTTCATACAATACACATGGTAAAGTGTAAAACTTCCCACTATTTTAGCAAGCTGTGATTCGCAATCGCAAGACTATCTTTGCAAGACTATCTTTTAAAAGAGGCTGAGATAGGTTCTGTGTTATGTACCACTTTATATGTATATAAGCTGGGGGTGCTGGAAGCTGATCCAGGAAGGTAGTTTCTACCTAGCTTTCTGGTTGGGGATAGTCTTGATTTTTGTGTCATTATAGAGGCTTGAGATAATTCACACTTTTCCCTAAGCTGAGCCCGAGGTAACAAGGTTTAGCTGAGGTGTGTGCCAAGGCATGCATGTGTGATCACACCTCATTCCCAGGATGCACTGTTTTCGTACAGGTTTTCTCAGTACCTTTATATAAAGTGCACTCATAGTTCTGATATCCCTGGTTTAAGTTGAGGAGTTAGGTCATGCACATAGAGAATAATACATGGGTGCTTGGAAATACCAGATTTATTTCTCGTGTTGAACATGATACCTCACGAGTGAGCGCAGCGAACGAGTGAGATATCATGTTCAACACGAGAAATAAATCTGGTATTTCCAAGCACCCATGTATTTTTCTGTTTATTATATAAACAAAATTCAGTGAAAAACAATAAAACGTTCGTGGCAATGCGTTTTACAACAAATGATATTTTCACACGTAAAAATATCGTATTTTTTACGTGTGTTTAAATACGATTTTTCTCAGTGGCCAAAAACTCTATATAACACTTATGTTTATATAATAAATTATTTTGTTTACCTTGGTCATACAACCTGTATAATTAATGTATTCTTTGTTTATTGCAGATTTATTCCACAATGACTTTCTGGGTGGCAAAATACAGTACCAAGCCACATCTTTGGCAACTGAACATAAAATTAAAGCTTGATTAATTTTGAACTACTTTTTTAATACATGCTTCCGGAAAGTATGTCAACTTGGCTATAGAATCTCATTTTCATGATTGAGACATTCAGGACGTACTTTAACCCATGTCAGTTACACGAAAACGAGACTCCATATTAGCCAAAGTGACATACATTCCGGAAGGGTGTATTTGACGTTTTTGTAGAATTATTAGCAGTAAACAATTTTTAAAAAATGTACAATTTTAATTGTCCCTAATTAATGGAGTACATGTGCTCTGCTAAAAAACTTTACACTTCAATAAAGTTATCATAATCATATAATCATTTATTGTGTTATTATTGTATCATAATTATAACTTCATTTTGTTGTTCTGCATGTTGATGCCTGTGCCATCTCTTTTGTTACCTATATTAAACAGATAATTTCTGCAAACAATCTGTACACCACAAAAATATCATGTACACACATGTAACCCTTCAAGTGACAATGTGTCTTGATGCGCTTTACTATATTATTTTAATCTATCTAACGTCGGACAATTTTACTAATCAAGAGGAGAGTGCTGCCACTATGGTGCAATACATGATCTGTTAATTTTTACCAAGACCATTGATCCTAGCTTCAAAGTTAAGTGTCTTGTATTCATATTCAGAAATGCAATTACATAACTAACTGCTAATTAAAATTTGTCAAACTATTATTAGCAAATTTCATCATAATTTCTCACAGAGCATATCAGACATCACCACTTCCAATGTTAGAAATGTTGTAGCATTCCGAATTTACCTGTTTAGTGTATTCAGTGACTCACTTATCTGTTCAGCCATGTAAGTTCTGAACAGACAATTGCAAAATGTTATTATAATCTATTTTTTACCCTTGATGAGTAAAACACCTGGATTTAGTCTGAGACGTACACAGTAAAATAAGACATTAGGGTTCATTTGGGCACATTGCAGCTTAATTGCCTGACTATATCTCAGGGGCTGTTCATTGGCAGAAAGTGTAACTAACCCACTGCGTGGCAGCAGTGAGCAGTCTCCCCCTTAATAAAATAAATTTCTCATTCAAGTTGAAATGTTTAACCAAATAAATATAAAAGCAAGAAATATATGTCAAGAAGCTGACAAAGTGACGTCCAATTGAAGTATCAAACGAATAATGCAGCGACAACCGCGATGATGCTTTGATAAATGCATGGATAATTAATTCTTGCGACAATGCGTGGATAATTAATTCATTTTATTTCGGATATCAAAGTCCGATCCGATCCGACTACGAAACAACTTTATCAATCCGATCCGATCCGAAATGAATATTTTGGTTCCGAAATCCGAACGAATCCGATCGGATTGGATTCGGATCGGTTTCGGATCGGATTTGCACACCTCTAATAGTGACTCTATTCGTCTAGAAAGTTAAAAAAAGTTTCGTGAATCTTACCTGAAAGTATTAGTCTTTCTTTGTAGTGAAGTGCTGCATCCACAAGCGAAGCAAACCCGCATCCTTCCTCCGCGTTGTTAAGCAAGTAATGTTGGAGGAAAATATTAAGATTTTTTAGCTCAAAAACAACAGAAAACTTAAAATATTTGTGCAAAAACCAGGGGGGTTAAGGACATCGTCGGAAGCTTAGGATCGCGGTTGGTCAGTGGCAGTTACTATGAAAATTTCGGCAGTGTTGTCATAGAAATGGCGTAAGATCCGCCATGTTTTCGGCTTCACTTTTTTATGCCGAGCAAGTCCTCCAGTAATATAGTATAGCTCAGTGGCATAGACCTCATTCCCAAATCGCAATCGGGGCCTCGTATCCTAGGAAATGGGAATAAACGCGGGAAAATCGACAATTGTTTTTTTGCCGTAGGCTATGGCAGCTTTTTTTTTTCGAAAATATCTATATAAAACTGAGCATGAAAGCTGAAATAATGCTTCTGAGAAAATAAATATATGTTATTTACCGGATTGGAGGTCCGTATAGAGAAATATTTCTCGAGGCCGAAGGACGTTTTTAGTAAGACCGAGAGAAGAGAAATTGAAAACATACCTGCCAAAGAATTAAATGTCCAGCTCTTAAATTAAATTAAATGTCAATCTTGAGCGATGACAGTGACTCGGACTAAATATAACTTTTTCGAGGTTTTTCTGTTAGATTTGATTCCTTATAATAAACTTCCAGTGGATATTTATATATTTAAACGACTTTTGTTCGCTTGAAAAGTGCTTGTATTCAGAATGTTTCGTTTTTGAATTTTTTGAATAAACATGTCAGGTGACTTCCTTATTTGGCAGCTTCATTCGCGTGCGGGAGGGGAAATTCAGAGGGGGCGATTAAAATAAAAAATAAAAATATTATTTACAGGTATGCATCAATCTCGTTCCCCGAGCATGCCCGTTCGCAGGTTAAGGGTGGGCATAGCTCTGGAGAAATCGAATTGATTCACGTTGGATTTCCAACGTGAATTCTACGCATGCTCGGCAATTGTTGCAAAATATAAACAAAGTATTTAGAATTTGTCGAAAATTTGATACCTTTTACAACTGAAATTGAATTGAAAACAACTAGAAATTCTGGGGGAAAGCTTCGGATTGATAGGAGTACAACTACCTGAAAAATACAAGGAGAACTTCGACGTTTCGAGCGAAGGCGCTTCGACATGTACTGTTAGTGTTAGTATACATCGTACTTGACCTTTACTGATAAATATAATCTCCTCAAGAATGAGTATAATATATATATGTGCTTTAAAATTTACATTTAACTCTCCTGTCAGTATATGGTATACGTAGTGTTAGGTACGGCAGTATATTAAAAGGTCAAGTACGATGTATACAAACACTAACACCACAAGTCGAAGCGCCTTCGCTCGAAACGTCGAAGTTCTCCTTGTATTTTTCATGTAGTTGTATCCCTATCAATCCGAAGCTTCCGTACATATTTTCTCCAGAATTTCTAGTTGTTTTCAATCGATTTCAGTGTAAAAATTATCAAATTTTCGACGAGAAATTCCAAATACTTTATTTATATTTTGCAACGTACTATCTGCCGTTAGCCAATCACAGGCCTGAATCAATTCGATTTCTCCAGAGCTATGCCCACCCTTAACCTGCGAACGCGCATGCTCGGGGAACGAGATTGGGTATGCATGCCGGTCTAGAGAAATATTTCTCTCGGTCTTAAAAACATCCCTCCGTCTCGGGCCGTTTTTAAGACCTGGAGAAATATTTCTCTATACGTACCTCCAATCCGGTAAATAACATATATATTAGTGTTTTCTGTGAGCAAAATGTCACGTCGTCTAATTAGCTTATACCATGACATAAAAGACAAAGCAATCATAAATATGATATCAAAAATTGAAAATTAAGGCAGCTTTAATTTATTAGGAAATTTTTTATTTGTTCCACCTCGGTTGGTAACGAGGTATTTCCCATTTAAGCTATAGTTTAAGGTATATTTCACTCTACCTTGGGTCGACAGTAATTTGTTTATTCACTGAAATGTATCAGATATCCTTGAAACAATTCCCAAATATTGTATAGCATGATGTTAGTCAGCAATTGTATCTCGTGCTTACGTGCTTAACTCTGCAGACGACCAGTATAGGTGGTCTGGTACTAAATAATGATTGCTTAAGGCCTTTGAGACTGAGTTCTTAATAGTGTCTAGCTGGGGAAAAAAACAAGAGCGGAAATGAAATATTCAGAAATGAAACGTTGAGGCTGGAAAAGAGTTTGTCGCTTGTTGAAATGCCACATATAATATTTCTTGAGATTAATTTTTGCAAACGAATTGTGAGCATAGTTTGGTAGAACAAGACGCCTGCTCAGGCGTTCACACTGACCTGAAAATGACGACATACGTGCTATGGTGCAATAGACAAGAATACAAATGTGAAGCGCGAACGCAAAGCGTGAAAGGCTAAAAGCGTGGCGTGATCCTCAGGAGATGTTTTCGTAATGCCCAATGAAACACAAGTATCACTCACAAATACAAACGTTATCCATAAATGCACATGGTCTAGCTCTGAGCGTGCGATGCGCTAACGCAGACAACATTGTTTACGTTCCGTGAGTCCGTATATTAAACGTATAAAATTCGAAAAACTCAGCGATCCAGATATTGCATTTCCAGAGACGTTGCACGAAAAAAACCCAACCAGTCAACTTGCAAGGAAGTGCAGAGTAGGATAAATCAACAGAAAAACGCGCTAAAATTCGTTGACAAATGAATAAATTGTTTGAGACTGAAATAGTCACTCATTGAATGGCCACCATCTTGAAAACTGATCTGTATAATAAACTGCAACACTGGAAACTGAGCCTGCGATGCGCTAACGCATACTCGATTTCTCGACGACGAAAAAAAAACAGGAAAAAATAGATATTTAGGGATTTAAGACACTTGACCTTTCAGGTCAGTGTAAATAGCAAAAATAGGAGTTAAAAATTGTTTAATTAACCAAATTGTCATCAGAAAATATTCGAATTAACTTGAGGCACGTTTTGACATATACATTCGTAACATGGTGGCCATACAAAAAAAGAACAAAAGAAACAAAAAAGAATGCTCCGGAAGCAGGCTTCCCCGGGAAATTTTCAAAATCCAAAGCCTGGACCTTTTGGTTATATCCTTAAAGTTTCGCGACAATAGGGGTAGAGTAAATTGTGATTGGGTGCGGTGGGGAGGGGTGTAAAAAAGGGGAGGGGTGTAAAAAAGACCTTGGAAAATCTAGGGGCAGGGGTGAAAAAGACCCCACAAATCCAGGGGGTGAGGTGTTTAGGGACCAAAATCCAGGGGATGGTCTGCGATTAAAGCAATTTTCCATGGGTATCTGGCAATGAATTCCTAGGAAATTCCAGGGAAGGGGGTGTATAAACTGAATTCCATGGGGTCACAATTTAGCTGGTAAAAAGATGTCCTCAACCCCCCTGTGCGAAAAATAAATGCAATCTGCATGCCATTTGAATATATAGGTGGTTTCTAGTGGAATTTGGGGGAAAATATGCCCGAGTCATTTTTTCAAAGACGATAATAATTGCACGATTGAAGTGTTTGAAGAACTCGTCAGTTTTTGGACTAATGAGATTGGACTGACGAGAAACTATACTATATACCTGAGAAAACAATATGCAGAAGGCATGCGACCAAATATAATATTTATCTTTTTTTATCATTTTATAGAATAGTTTAAGATTACATGTATGACTAAATGTATTCAGCGTATGGTTGTTTGTTTTCTACACGCAGGGTGCATAAAAAGTAGACAATTTCGAAACAGCTCTCAATTTCACAAATGCGTTCATTTCATGAAATGTTTGATAAATATAGGTTGTTAGGGTACTTATAATGTAGAGTAAACAAAAATATTTCGTAAAAATAAGTTTTCCAGAGCAGGGAGGTGTCTCGCATGTTGAGTTCATGGGCGAGAAATTTGTTATGTGTTTTATCAATGGTCCAAAATCAAAAAATTCACTCAATTTTAAGTATAGCTGCTGAAACTTTCATTTTTTGGCACCAATGCCTATCACGCATGCTTAACTCGTACATTTACCTAATTTGCATATAGTTTGTTTGCGATGTTACTCTGAGTGCATATCCACACCGGGCGAGCTTTGAAAAGTATGCCCGGCCACGGTGGGCCCGGCCACGGCCGGGCATATTTTTCAAAGCTCGCCCGGTGTGGATATGCACTCAGAGTAACATCGCAAACATATTATTCACCTGAGTACACAACACCAACACAGAAAAAAAAATTGCATATAATTATTGTAAAAATGCTCTAGGAAATTTATCTTTGCGAAAAATGTTTGTTTATTCTACAACCATGCAATTTATCTTTTTTTTAACAAGTTGAGAGCCGTTTCAAATTAAAATTGTCTACTTTTTTATACACCCTGTATAGTCAATAAAACATCTATCTGGACTGATTATATTAGGCATACTCGAAGCGTTGGTAATCACTCTGTTTCTACGTTTCACTCTATACGACACACAATCAGTTGGTCGGCCAGCCATCCTGCCAGTCACTTGTGCATCTCAAGGTTTTGTTCTCAGTCACTTGGAATCTGAGAAGTTATAATCGTGGACAAAACTGTTGATGAGAATTTTATAGAACTGCATTTGGCCCGTTTCAAACGTCGTGATTCTCATGTGCCGAACGCATTAACAACAATAGATATAATGAGGCTCCTCAACTGATTATCTATTGTTTGTAATGCGTTTGGCACATGAAAAGCACGACGTTTGAAACGGGCCTTAAACTAACTTCTTTGGTTTTTGTCCCTTCTCCTCCGCCCATTGTTGCGATTATTTCCCCATATTTAAAACGCAATTCGACAACATTGTTTCGGGGGAAGGCCGGGGGATATCTTATAGGTAAGATACAGGAATTACACTGCATTTTAATTAAACTCGCAAAGACAGACAAAATTTTTTAACAAATAAGTATATTCCACGATTGGCTTTAAAATGACTATATATAAAAATAAACATCACTTTTTGCTGTTGTACTCTTGTCCAAATTGCTATTTCAATGCATGAACTTCATTTTTAAATAAGCTCTGTATATCTTCTTTATGAAAATAGGAAATCGCTGATTCCGTATAACATCTTTATTTCTCTTCAGCCCTAAATTTGACAAGGATGTTACCGGCGTGTGGGATTATCAGCAGAGTGTTGAGCAGTATCAGTCAACTGGCGGGACAAGTCTGAACAGTGTGGAAAGTCAGATTAACTTGCTTCGGGAATGGTTAAAATAATGTATGTATAAAAAGACCAAATTATAACACAAGAATATTTATGAATTATTTCAAATAACTACGTCTTAATCGCTACATCTGGTATATACTAATTTTAATGGTAATTATAGTACAAGGTTCCTTGCCAATTATTAGAGAGTACACCCATATTCGAACACTACAAACGTTGTGAGCCATTAATAAATAGTTAGTGGGGTTTTGTAATATCTGAAATTATCAAGGTCTCGATTTCCTTGATAATTAGGAATATCACAAAAACCGAATTCAATAACGTTTTGTCGTTCATTTTTATTTTTTTAACATCGCAATATTTGTCCATATATATAGTACACATAAGTGAATATTCATGTATTTATTGTGTATATTTGGGTCTTAATATACACTAAATAGCAATTTAAATGCTTGCCTCTCCTTTATAAATAACACAGCAATTGTACATGTGGGTTGGTTTTGCCCGACGAAAGGGTGTGGTCAGAATATAACGTAAAGTGGCGGGCCAAAATAAATCATTTTTCAAGGCCCTCTCATGCCGCTACCAGAGAATGCACGGGTGCTAAAAGCACGAGACTCCTGGGGAGGGGGAAACGCAAGCATGTACACCCGGCATGGTAGAAAAGACGGTTACCGGGTAAATGGGTAAATGGGTAGATTGGGATAAATGGGTAAATGGGTACCGGGTAGATGGGTACCGGATAAACCGTTCAATGCGTTTTTAAAATTTAACGCACCGTTCAATGCGTTTTTAAAATTTTTAATACGCTGAAATTAAAGTTCAATTAAATACAGCCTTCAGAGGGGTAAATTACTCTGAAAATCTTCGTATACAGTTCATCAAAAAAAATCTTTTAAAAAATCCCAAAATCTTACTAAACCCTAGAATCCTAGAATTGTATGCAATACCATCCATGTAAATGGGAATTGCATAAAATACTTGGAGAAAGCTCAATAAAACCCTCAAAATTATTGCAATATCAAGAAATCTCATCAAATTTAAAAATTTAAATCGTGAATTTGCGTGAAAATGTGAAATTTAAAAATAATTCGACGGATTATATGTCGCAAAAAATGTCGGGAAAAGTTCGGCGAAAAAAAAATAAGGAAAAACATTTCGAAAAGAATCAGCTGAAAAAAATCCCCAAAACCCTTAAATTTGGGAAAAAAAATCCCAGAATCCCGAGAAAAATTGCCGGGATTTTCTAATCCCAAAAATCTTCGTACGCTTTTTTCAGACTGTATATAATTTACCCCTCGCAGCCTTCAATTCATGATAGTATGCAGAGTTGCTACCAGATATAAATCCTAAATACATCTTGCATTTTACTAATAAACATGATGCCAAACAGAAGTTGTTCAAAAATCATTGCAAATATTTCAAAACTATTATTAATACTGTCGCTATTAGTGCACTGTGCCTGTGTGCCACATTGCTGATTTTTTGCACTCTAGTCATATAGCTATACTAATAATTCCTGCCTGAGTTTAAAATATTATGGAGTTTTTAGTATTTTGCTGACGCCATGCAGAAAAACTGTAAAGCACGGTTCAAACGCGCGAGACTAATTGTTTTTCATACAGTAGTGCCTACAAAAACAACCTATAAAATATTGAAAAATCTGCCCAAATGGCTTTGCAAGACACACCCGAAACCACCCATGTGCGGAGTAGTCAATTTATCCCGCGCGTTCTGTGACCCCCGTCCGCGATCATATCAGATCATGTCAGTGGCATCTAGTAAATTACTTAAATAACATCGCCCGAAGTTCGAAGATTTTACTCAAAATTGCAAAGGAATTTTACAACTTTAGAAAGTGGAAATATTTCCAGATACATGGGCCATCATTCCAATACCGTATTTACCATCAAAGAACAAATATGACTGGTTTATACTAGTTTATTTTGTCTAAAAATACATTCCCATGTGTATACAATACATGCAAATTAATACATCCTCTGAGAAAATTCACAAACTAACCTCTCTGAAATTTGAGGTTCTTACGGTGTCTAGAAAAACAATAAATGCCATGCCATCACAATATTTTATACTAAATGTGAGGGGCTCGTTTTATTTATATATGTGACCACTATATATTTAGATTTTCTGCATTTGTAATTTCAGCGAGTTGCCGGTGGCGTGTTTGTCTAGGGCGTTGCGTGCGATCTAACATGCTGCTAATTGGTGGTTCGATTCCCGCAATGGCCAATGTTTTGTTCTCATATTTTTTTTCTTTACGATTTTTCCTAAGATTGCCTTTATACAATACCTTTCGGTTAGATTAGAGTTAGGGTCACGTTTGTTTTTTAAGTGTATTATATTCAATTAAAATAATATCTTTAATTAATAATTCGCGCGCGAATTCGAATTGTATTAATTAATGCTAAATGCTGAGCCGCTGACATGATCTGATATGATCGCGGACGGGGCCGGTCACAGAACGCCCGGGATAAATTGACTACCCATGTGCGGTCTCCTTGCTCAAAAATATATCACGGCACCGCCCACAAACGTTTCCAAAGTCGCTCTCAGACATAAAGGAATTTCAATGTCGCGACTAGACGATTGATTTTAAAATAGTATAAAGCGCTTATAGACATATTTTTAAGTCTCTGTAGTTTGAATTTGTGAAGATTGATATCCATTCATAAAAATTCAAAGTAAAATTGCTTCAAATATTGAAACTAAACGTGTTTTAATAGTCGCGACATTGAAATTCGTTTATCTCCAGAGGCGGTGCTGTTACGTTTGTGGGCGGTGCCGTGATATATTTTTAAGCAAGGAGACCGCACATGGGTGGTTTTGGCTATATTTTGGGTGTGTCTTGCAAAGCCTTTTGGGCAGATTTTTCTATATTTTATAGGTTATTTTTTAGGCACTACTGTATTAAAAAGAAGTCTCGCGCGTTTAAACCGTGCTTTATAGTTTTTCTGCATGGCGTCAGCAAAATACTAAAAACTCCATAATATTTTAAACTCAGGCAGGAATTATTAGTATAGCTATTATAATAGAGTGCAAAAAATCAGCAATGTGGCACACGGCACAGTGCACTAATAGCTACAGTATTAATAATAGTTTTGAAATATTTGCAATGATTTTTGAACAACTTTTGTTTATTAGTAAAATGCAAGATGTATTTAGGATTTACCCCATGTCCAATATAGCATACTATCATGATGAATTGAAGGCTGTGTTTAATTGAACTTTAATTTCAGCTTATTAAAAATTTTAAAAACGCATTGAACGTACCGTTTATTCGGTACCCACTTACCCGGTACCCATCTACCCATTTACCCGGTACCCATTCACCCATCGGTATAGCCATTTACCCATTTACCCGGTACCCATTTACCCATCTACCCGGTACCCATTTACCCGGTACCCGTCTTTTCTTCCATGCCGCGTTGTAATTGTTAACATGGGCAAGAAGTGTAGAATCGTTCCATTCAATGCGATGGACTTTTTCCCAGGCGTGTTTGGCAATGGCTGATTTCTCGAGTTGAGCTTTGTTGGAACAGTTCAGATGTTCTTTTTGTCGGGTCGAGCCAAAAGCTCAGAATTAAATTAAATACATGCCGTCTAACCACAAATTGTTTCTTATTTTTAGTTACTATTTTACCGACTTTAAGCCCCTTTAACTCAAAAGCGACTACTCGCTTAAATGTGTTACATATAGTACCTTTTTGCGATCTTTTAATGGTGCAGATTATTTTTGAAATTTTGCATTATTAGTCAACATAGTACTTTATTAATTTTAGGCAAGCTTTTAAAATTCTCAAATTTTCGGCTGTAAAGTCAAAATCAGAGGTGCCACCACATATAGTCTTGTTCACCAATATTTACGAAAATGCCAGTTGTAACAAAAAACGCCATCAGAGTGTAACTTTCTGAAAGTTGGCTGGTCGTTTATAAACAGTAGTCAATACTTTATTACTGGATGAGTTTTTCTGACTGATCATGCATGACTGTGAGAGAGCATGCCACTGCAGGTTAAGGTATTAGCTGGAGGCTATAACGTGGACTAAACTGAAAACACGTCCAAAATTGGTAACCATGTTTTTACACAAAAATATTCCAGACGAGCTTGAATATTATTTCAATACTTTCAAATATTAGGTAAAAGCTTGAAATTCCTCAGAAATTCCTTAAAAAATTCATTTCCTTAAAAACATCCTTGAAGAGGTTCAAATTTCCTCAGTTTAAGGAAATTTCCTTAAAAGTGAGAACGCTGACCAAAATTTCCGTACTTCGTAAATTTCGTTGGGGAGTTCCATAATATTCACAAACCGGTTTGTTAACTAAGAATTTGATTGGCTTCTTTTAAATTCATGGACCAATCAGATGCTTTGTTTACAAACCGGCTTGTGAATTTCAATATGAACTTAATTAAGTAAAGTTGCGAACTTCGGAACGAAGTTGTTAAAAGTTTTGTGAAATCAACTGTAATGCTTTTCCAACACTATCAGTATCATGTATTCTATAAAGTTAAAACATAGTTGGAACAGTCATCAAACCTTTATTTTGTATATAATACATGACAGCCAACTGATCTGGCTTTAGTTGATATTATTTCTTTTATTTCGTTTTCATATTAATTAAGGCAAAAAATTGGGTAGTACAAAGTTCAAAATGATCAGTGTATATAATTCCACTTATCCCAAAAATCCAACACTATTATCAGAATCCGGCCGATTGTTTATAAACCCTATCTTGAAATGAAACTAGACATAACAATAACATTACTATATGCCTATATATAGTAATACTTAATATTACAGTTAAAAAAGCTGATACGCGAATAAAACATATATATACAATGAACTCTTTGTTATGGGTGATTGAACATTGAAGCAAAACCTATAAATTGAAGTATATGTTTTAATGATTCGAGATGTTGAGAATTAAAATTAGACCATATGGCCGTG
Organism: Paramuricea clavata; assembly: GCA_902702795.2. Classification (NCBI taxonomy): domain Eukaryota; kingdom Metazoa; phylum Cnidaria; class Anthozoa; order Malacalcyonacea; family Plexauridae; genus Paramuricea; species Paramuricea clavata. The sequence goes on along the minus strand of CACRXK020003732.1, from coordinate 10,580 downwards.
TATAGATAATGTTAAGACTTAAGTATATATATATATATATATATATATATATATATATATATATATATATATATATATATATATATATATATATATATATATATATATATATATAGCATTATAGGTTCATGGCTGATGCAGCAGTAAATATGCATTTACGATAAGTTGATATAAACGTGGCAACTATAAGTGTATGCAAATCATCTGCAAATATTGACAGAGCTCTCTTGTGTTTCCACTGTTTGATTAAGTCCCTCAATCCCAAAAAGGAAAACAATTCAAAGAATCTTGACACAATTTTTATTCTATGACGAACTAACGTTAAGTATCCCGACAAATGGTTTTGTATTTTTGCTAAAAACTACGCTGGGAAAACAGTGGTTCCATATAGCAGGTATGATGTCTGGTACTCCCAGCATGAGTTACTTTGCTTCGTTTAAAACTTACGTTGAAAACGTAACGCCAGCCTGAACAATTTCATAAACACTCTTTGAATATTTTACTTCATTAATTAATTTGAATAATAATAAGAGATAGTTTGCATATGATTTGTGAGCATTATAGTATGAAAACAAATGTTCTGACAGCACATCTGGCATCTTTGAGTGTGCACGGTCTCATGAAAGGTTGCTATAAATTCTAACTTAAATAATAATAATAATCGTTCGACAGTCGACAATCTAACGAGCGATATGTCGGGAAACAGTAACAGGGACGAACGTTTACATACATTTAAATTGAACATTGGCCCTATTCGTCTTAACTTTAATCCTGTTGTAACTCTACTCGCTGCAGCATTGATATGGGCGTTTGTTGGGATATGTATGGGCTTCCCAGACGAGTCGAATGAGGCAATGAGTAAGGCCAAAATTTGGATCACCGAGACATTTACTTGGTTCTATATCGGTAGCGTCAACGTTTGGTTTATCTTTATCGTGGTAGTGTATTTCTCGAAGTATGGCAAATTGAAACTTGGTCGCGACGACGATGAGCCGGAATTCAGCGATGCCACATATTTTACTATGTTGTTCGCTGCAGGAATCGGCGTAGGCTTCTTCTACTTCGGCGTGGCAGAGCCCGTGTACCACTATGAACCTGGAACCAATGGGAACCGTTATTGGGGAAGGTTAGTTCAATTATAAGCCGGTTGCTATGTAGTTGATAATATATATATATATAATGACAGCTGTCAGTCGCTTCATTCTGAGTGGCTAAGCCAGTTCCAATGTTGTTTTGTAACATGTAACTAAATCACACACTAGGGTGACTTATTCTCTAACTCAGTTATTCTATGTAACGTGTTAAGCATGTACTCTTGTAACTGAAACAGCAATTCACCCACGGATCGAGCGTCTATCGTAGTATTGGTAAAAGTAAATTGCGTATTCAGACGATTGGAAATTGTGGAAATTTCAATCTTTTCACCCGTCTATATTACGGACAAATTATTGAACGGTTCAAAGTATTTTGGATCATCATTGAACATTTTTTAATCGTCTGGTGGATTGATTGACATGCGAGTAGGTGGACTCGAAGATTTTTCACTTTTTGTCAGGCATTCTAGCCGCGCTGTTGCACTTAAAGTTCGCTTAATGTTAGGATTGGGGTTTTAGGGTAAGATTTAGAGTAAGGTTTAGGATTGTTATAAGTGCCTGGTTGTTGATTCTTAATTTCGCGTTTAAACGATCTTGAATAATGTAGCTGCCATCTTGAAAACTAACTCCCTCTCGCCCATCCCGTTTAGCAACGATCGCGTTAACACAATGCTACCTGTCTCCCTACACTTTTTGTTGCGCGTCAAGCGTTGTACAAAGTAGAATTATATCGCGAGACAAGTTGAGTATATATATGGTTATATATAGTTAATCTATTGCACTGATGTGACGCTGCAGGATTTGTTCATGAGCATTTGACAATTTAATCATGAGGTTTCGTTCTGGCGACAGTTCATGGAGTTGTCACAATGAATGTAGGTACATGCAATCATGAGTATTTAACTTCGACATACTTGGAGTGCTTATTCAATTCTCCAAGGTTGTATTGACTTACGACGGAAACATTGCCGATATTTTGTATTGCGTTTAATATAGTCGACATGTCTTATCTGGTTAATTTGAAGAAAAGTTAATAGCTTAGCTGCATACCCATGTTATGAATACGTCTAGATAAACTTCCGTGCACAATTTTATAGGAATTGAATCTCGTGTATACAATCTTTTACCAGCGTATTGAGATTACGTGCTGTATAGTAACTATATCAATATAATGACTTTTGACTTTGTATTAATATTGCAATAAGCTGACCGCTCAAGCCTAACGACTTTCAACAGCCTTCATTATATATAGACGTCAACCGGGATATAAAATGTTGTCTTGAATCACGATAGACCCATTGGATCTGTCGATAACAGTATAAAGATCCCTTTAAATTTGGTGCAATACGGACTTTTCAGAAGTATAGCCCGACTGTATACAAGGTCAAAACAGAGTTACTTGAATTAAGTTAGAGTGTCTGCATGCATGCATGAGGTGAAAATATGCGGTACGTAACCGCGAAAACGTGACCTCCGCTCTGATATGAGCGGGAAAAGCTGACTAGCGACCACATGGAAAGTTGGTCATGCATGTTTTCTTATCTCTTTCGTTTTGCCTATGGGCTATACTTAACGTGGCACTTTGCATAACATGCATGCTCCAATTCACGATCCCATTGAGTCCACATCCATAATGCGATAGTAAACATATCATTACTCATTAAGCCTGCCGCACACGAGAGCTATCTGCTGAGCAAAAAGTTACTCGTGTCTGTTAGCTCAGCCGATAGCTCACCGTGTGCGGGTACATTTTACTGAGTTTTTTTGCCTCATGCAACCTTTTCTCACGTATCAAACATGTTTGATCGGTGAGCTATCAGCTGAGCTAACAGGCACGAGTAACTTTTGGCTCAGCAGATAGCTCTCGTGTGCTGCAGGCTTTAGTGGCTCCAGCCTCCAATCATCAAATTAGCATAATCAGTGTTATGTTAATTGAAGTATAAACATCTTGAAGCTTGAACCAGAACCGCTATATATGTGCATGGAAATTTATATTGTAAGTGAAATGAGTATGCACATCACACAAAGGCACAAACATATATCTGTGGGAACTTCCTAATGGCCGATTTACACTACACAACTATGACATGTACATAGTCTATGTAAATCAAGCACACAACTCACTTACGTTGTCGGTCGTGTGCCTCATTTATACATAGTACAACTCAAGTTGTAAGCAGGTTGCATATGCGACAGTTTTCGGAAAAGGTCGTGTTGTGTAACTTGGCCTTAAGGCTTAACTGTCTATAATTAACTAATCATCCGTCCGATATTTTTTTTTTCTTATTCGTGGCATTTCACCTTAATTCATGGAGCCCACAATGATTAGTATTACAGAATCATGATTTCGTATACAGTGGCGAGATCAACTGAAAAAGTTGAAAGAATCCTGGAGAGTTCAAATCCCGGTTGAGTAAAGTTTTTCGGCAGTGCATAAAGAAAACAGGTTTGAAATTTTCTCTTCGTGTTCAAATGATCGTGATCTTGAATATTTTGCCGTTAAATAATAAAATCACTTTAATTGCTGTTAAATAAATTCACTTATTACATCTCAAATATACAGTATACATTGTTATAAAGCTGAATACATCTAAGCTCTTACTTAGAATATAATAAACATTAATGAAGTTTCCCTGCAGTTTTATTATTTGTTCTTAAAATTATTATTTGCCGACAAGTACAGGTGTAGCTACTGTATTACTGCTGGTGTATAAGAAAACGGAGTTCTCAATTCAAATGTAAATTACGAAACGAATATAAAACAAAACGTTCAGGTTCACGTACATCTTATAGTTTAGCCATTCAGCTTTCCAACGGTGGGTAGCTTCTTAAATTTGATATATTGGTTCGCTGATAATACTATAGATGTATTTCAAGTGATTTGGATTGTGAGAGTCGAGAATTTCAGTGAGATGCAACATAAGCAATTGAACAATGAAGTCGATATACAAGTAATTATATCATAAAATAAGCCTACAATTGGGTAACTTACTTTTTCAACAAAATGACTATACATCAGTCTATAGTCTAATCTAGTTTTTCACTTCCTGCTTGGAGAGGTTGCTCGCGTCACCCCTTTTCAACAAAACTATGACAATACAACCAAAACATTGTAAATATTTCCTTTACGAAGTTTTAACAAAATTTTCAAAGGATGAAAAATTGTGCCTGCTCGAACATTCATTTTCCAGATTTTTCTTATTAAATCTATTATAATTAAACGCCGATTAAAATATTTGAAACACATGATTCCCCAATAAGCAAGCTATATATAAGCCAATCAGATTTTAAACTCTAAAGGAGTGAGCTCCAGTCAAACGAGGATGAGAGTTGATGAGAATTTATTTATTAACTATTTAAGACCAACCCAAGAACGACAGCAACAATTATAACATATTTACAAACACACATTAACACACTGATATAGTGAACAAATATTAACATGAAAAGTGCATGAAATTAATCTTTAAGAGCACAATAAGTCTTTCAAGTGGCAAGTGCGCATTCTATTCACGTCAAAGGTAGATTCAAGTTTGGAAATTAATCAAGAATTGGCGAGTCGCGAATGGACCATTTGCATTATAGACTAAATTTTGATCTAGACAAAAATTTCATCACAGCTTGAAAGAGCATCACAAAATTAGTAATATTCCAAAGTTTCGTTGCGAAATGTTGTAAAATGCGGATAATATATATAGCCTTGCGAAGTTTGCCGTTTCTCAGTCATTTTGTATTACGCACGGGAAATTGACAGCCCAATCGGGTGTTGGGGCATCAATTTCCCGTTTATAATGCAAAATGACTGAAAATTGCAAATTTCGCAAGGCTATATTATCCGCATTTTACAACATTTCGCAACGAAACTTTGGAATATTACTAATTTTGTGACGATCTTTCAAGCTGTGATGAAATTTTTGTCTAGATCAAAATTTAGTCTATAATGCAAATGGTCCATTGATGGGCATTACATTTTCAGGTTGAGCATCCATGCACAGAAATGATCGCAGATATTAACTTACCAGCGGATCAGTTACAGGTATGAACCATCATTTGACTCACCTGCTGATTCCACCGAAAAAAAATTATACAAAACGTAACAATTTCACTATGTTTAGATTGCAATGGGCATACCGTTGGATAACATTAAAGATGTACGAAATCTTTATACCAAGCGAGATTATGAAACGACCAGAATAAATTTTGACAAGTACGTTTTGGGTTAATCCGTATTACAGCATTATACTGTATCAATTCTTCCTTCCTTTCCTTTCTTCTTTCTTTTGCTTTCCTTTCTTCTGTCCTTTCTTATTTCCTTTAACTATCATGGTATTTTTGTTCAGGCCCTCCATTCAACCGAAACCAAAAGGTCATGTCATTGCAGCCAGAATCACAGCTGAAAATCCTGACGAGGTAAGAATTTATAGATATAGTAGTTACTGCAATATGCAGCTGTCTGATTATAATGTTGCCTAAAATACAGTATGAATGAACTTAATTTAGTTTAGGTTTCCTCCTGTAGTAACACTGGATCAATAAGAGATGATCCTTACTGGACATCTAGAGAGAACAGTTTAGAACTGATAGAGCTATCCAGTATAAATAGAGTTAGTTTAGTTTAGGTTTCCTCCTGTAGTAACACTGGATCAATAAGAGAAGATTCTTACTGGACCTCTAGAGAGAACAGTTTAAAACTGATAGAGCTATCCAGTATACATAGAGTTAGTTTAGTTTAGGTTTCCTCCTGTAGTAACACTGGATCAATAAGAGAAGATTCTTACTGGACCTCTAGAGAGAACAGTTTAGAACTGATAGAGCTATCCAGTATACATGGAGTTAGTTTAGTTTAGGTTTCCTGTTGTAGTAACTGATAGAGCTATAAATATAACCACATCTTTCTTTTATGTAGGGTTTCAAGCCGAGTAGTGGTACCGTACAAGAATTAAATTTCCGCAGCAGTTCCTCCGTCTGGGGTTATTTCAGCGTGGCGCCAGAAGGGGCATTGCACGAGTATGCTGACTCCCAGTTTGGACATTGCTTTGCTTGGGGCGAGGATAGAGACCGCGCGAGAAGGTAAGGAGACTGGCACGACTTTTACAGCACGTGCCAACGTGTTGTTGGTAGTTTGGAAAAAGCCAAGTGGGACCCCGTAACTGGAAACTATCTCTGTGGTCCGGCAGTCCCTACCAATACGCATTGTATGTCTTTCGTGTCTTCTTTTCGTATAAGTACATGCTTGTTGTTTGTGGCAAATCATGTAAATAAATAAACGAAGAAATGTAGAAATGAATAGACGAAGAAACGAGATAACGAAGAAACAAAGAAACGAAGACACGAAGAAACGAAGAAACGAAGAAATGAAGAAACGAAGAAATGAAGAAACAAAGACACGAAGAAACGAAGAAATGAAGAAACGAAGAAATGAAGAAACAAAGACACGAAGAAACGAACGAATGAAGAAACGAAGACACGAACGAATGAAGAGACGAAGAAACGAAGACATGAAGAAACGAACGAATGAAGAGACGAAGAAATGAAGAGACGAAGAAACGAACGAATGAAGATACGAAGAAATGAAATGAAGAAACGTAGAGACTTCATCCCCTCTCTTTACCCTTTCTTGATTAAAAACTATCTTATTTGTTTAGAAACATGGTGATGGCTTTAAAAGAGATTTCAATCCGAGGTGACTTTCGTACAACAGTGGAATACTTGGTGAAACTCTTGGAGGAAGAACAATTTCAAACTAACAAATTTGACACGACATGGCTTGATCATCTGATTGCTGAGAAAGTGCAGGTAGCTCGTGCAACCATCTACACCACAGAATAAAGACACGCAGAAGGTCGACTCAGCCAAAAAAGCGTAACCGCTGCCACGCCATGATTCGTCATCAAAATGCTGACGCCATGGTCCTAGCCAGTGCGCTTATGAAAGGCATTCCCCCTGGATGTCCGCCATTTTGAATATTATCAAGGAGTGAATGCCTCTCATGGCTAGGACCATGGCGTCAGCATTTTGATGACGAGTTACGGTTACGCCAAAATCATAGGAAAATCCTAGAAGTCGATCTTCTGTTTGTCTCTATTCTGTGTCTGTACTATTTGAAAAATTCGTTGTAAAATCATGTGACATAATCAGCAACAAAGTTCGTCTTCCACATTCAGCAACATCTGAAATCAGCCCGATCACAATTCTAGTGTTCTGGATGAATAAGAGATGATGGAACTGGTAGAGCTAGCCAGTATTGATTAATACAGTTTAGTTCAGTCAATACTTAGGCTATGATACGATCTTTCTGTCCTATTTTTAGGCGGAGAAACCAGACACAATTCTTGCTGTAATCTGTGGATCAATTCATGTCGCTGACTCTCATGTTAACAAGAGATTTTCTAGTTTTCAACACGGCTTGGAAAGGTACGTGGAAAGGGTTGGATTATGTGGGGTGGGGGAGGGGGGGGGTTAGGGGGTTACCTCGTCATACAATCGGACTTACACAATGCGTCACTTACTTGTTGTTTAGAGGTCAAATTCTAGGGGGGCATTTCTGTCTTACAATCGGATCTCTACACAATGCGTCGCTACTTGTTGTTTAGAGGGGGGGGGGTTAGGGGGTTACCTCGTCATACAATCGGACTTACACAATGCGTCACTTACTTGTTGTTTAGAGGTCAAATTCTACCAGCACATATGCTGACAAACACGGAATGTGTGGAACTTATTTATGACCATGATAAATATTGTGTGAAGGCAAGTTGTTCATTTCTTTACTGTTTTAATACGTTTTCTTCTTCTGTGCCTATCTTATAATTTAATTTTTTTTAAAAAAATACTTTCAGGTTTCTAGAATGGGTCCAAGTCTTCATTTCCTGGAAATGAATGATTCGTCGGTCGAAGTGGATGTTCACAGGTATTGTTGTCTTCGTGAAATTGCCTGCGAGAAAGCGTAGTTCTTTATTTGTGGTTGAACTCGACAACTGGACTCTGTAGCTCAATGGACCATTCCCCAATTAACCAAAATTTTGATCTCAACAAGTCTAGACAAAATTCCATCATAGCATGAAAGAGCATCACAAAATTAGTAATATTCCAAAGTTTCGTTGCAAAATGTTGTAAAATGCGGATAATATAGCCTTGCGAAGTTTGCCGTTTTTCAGTCATTTTGTATTACGCACAGAAGTGGTAACCGTTTCTTCCAGTTTGTAATCTAAAATGACTGAAAATTGCAAACTTCGCAAGGCTATATTATCCGCATTTTACAACATTTTGCAACGAAACTTTGGAATATTACTAATTTTGTGATACTCTTTCAAGCTGTGATGAAATTTTTGTCTAGACTTGTTGAGTTCAAAATTTTGGTTAATTGGGGAATGGTCCATTGGTTATAGCGCTGCACTGAGATCGCATGACTGCATGTGCAGTAGAGGGATTCAACGGAAACCTTGCCATAACGAAACACAATAGTGCAAGGGGTGCAGACACAATGGAATAGGCAATTCCAGCTATCGATTAATTTTTTATCTAGACAAGAAAGACGAAATATATAATTATAGCTCAAAAGAGCATCCTAAAATTAGTAAAATTGCAAAGTTTGGTTGCGAAATGTTGTAAAATACGGAAAATATAGCCATGTGAAATTAGCGAATTTTCAGTATTTTAGTATTACGCGCGGTAAAAATAACCACTTTCGGCTCAGAAATGTTATACAATTCCCCATTATAGACTAATTTTATAACTAGGCAAGGAGATGCAAATAAATCACCACAGCTAGAAAGAGCATACTAAAATGAGTAAAATTGCAAAGTTTGGTTGCGAAATGTTGTAAAATGCGGAAAATATAGCCTTGCAAAGTTCGCAAATTTTGTATACTTTTGTATTGCGTGCGGAAATTGATACCAAATTTGGGTCGAAAATGGTAGCAATTTCCGCACGCAATACAATAGTGTACAAAATTTGCAAATTTGCAAAGCTATATTTTTCGTATTTTACAACATTTCGCAACCAAACTTTGCAATTTTACTCAATTTACTATGCTCTTTTTGCATCTCCTTCCCCAATTTTAAAATTAGTCTTTAATGGGGATTGTCTATTATGCATCGCCCCAGTTCAGCTATTCTTCCACTTTGTTGTTTTTTTTCAGACTAAGTGACGGTGGATTATTGATTTGTTTTGATGGAAGTTGTTACACCACGTATATGAAAGAAGAGGTGGACAGGTGAGCGCTGACCACTTCATTTTAGAGTTGTGCTGACTAGCTTGTATTAATCACAAAGCTTCATAACAATATTTTAAATAACATTGATAACAATATTTATTCAGGAAACCAACATCACAAGAAGTGTTTTTCAGATGGTTCTTGCAAAACATTAAATACAAAGTATACAATAGTATATAGAGTGTTCGTGCAGTATTTACATATTGGTATATGGATATATATGATATACCAGAACAATTATGAGACTATAGGATACATGATGCTATACATATTTACAAGGATACAAAGAGTTAGTAAGTTATATTCACATATACTGCGGACTCATGTGAAACGTGTCAGTTGGACGCTGTACCAAAAGTTGTGCTCTGGTTTCCTCCCGCAAGGAATGTTGACAGGGTGGGCTGGGGTTAACCATTCAACTACCTTATGACTCATATCTGATCAAACTTCAGAGGTTTGTTGTCAATTGGGGCTTTGCATGCCCTGTTTCTTTCTCCTGTTGTCACTGACAGGCGCCAAATTCAGAGGCGCCCTTAGAAAGCCTTCGACTCGACGAGGTTGAGCTGCGTCCATCGTAATTCAGCTTAGCTCTCAGCTGTAAGTAAGGGTGATTATCACACAGCCCACATACTATTTTATTTGATTGTAGATATCGTATGACAATTGCTGGCAAGACTTGCGTTTTTCAGAAACAAAATGATCCCTCCAAGTTGAGGTTCGTATGTGTTAGAAAACATCCACGGGCCTGTTGTTCAAAGCCGGGTGGATTAAAGCTAACCCTGGGTTCAAATTTAACCTGCTGTTTCAGTTTGTGTATTTCTACACGTCTGTTTATTTCAAAACTTCAGAGAAGAAAACTCCTCTTGATCCAGACAAAATCTTTGAAGGAATATTTCCAAGTTTATAAAGAAACTATTGGGAAATTTGTTTGAATTTTAAATTAACCTAAGGTTAAATTAACCAGCTTTTGATGTTTGACCCAGTTATAAACAAACACGAAAATGAACACACAAGACACAGACAGGTAGAAACAATTGCAAAGTATACTGGACAAGGAGTAATGTTGTCTCCAACATATTATTTCAGGTCACCGTCTGCTGGTAAACTCATCAGCTACACAGTTGAAGATGGAGGTCATGTATTTCAGGGAGAAACCTACGCTGAAATTGAGGTAACTATTTTGTTATATTTAGCCATTACAGCAGCTGCTTAGCAGTCTGGTTTACACTATCAAAGTTTCTGTGATCACAGTAGGAATTTTGCAGAGGTAAATT
>CACRXK020003731.1:0-33036 GCA_902702795.2 Paramuricea clavata | reverse complement strand
TTCCGGAAATGTTGTCGACGGGGGGGGGGGCGAGGTCAAAAAAATTTTCCGGATTAATTTAGTCAAAAAAATTTTCCGGACTAATATAAGCATATTCAGAATTTTTTCGACCAATATAAGCAATGCTTCCGATTTTTTCACCGCAAATGTAACTGAAGCTTTAAAATTGCGAATCATTTCATTTATTTTAACATCTTCGACCATCTTATATCCCAAACTTTTACCAAATTTTTCGGAGTTTTACCTTGAATTTTAAGCAAATATCAGTTCCATTTTGACCAACTTTGGGCAAATATCAGTTCCATTTTGACCAACTTTGACCAACGTTTGAATTATTGGGGGGGGGGGATGTTACACCCCCCCACACACACACACCCTATAGCGACGTCCCTGATTGTTCGCAGTGGTCATCTTCTGTCCCATACTGGATTCAGTTTATTCGTTTTAAGGTTACTTCACACGATGAACGTGCGTTTTAGTCTATTGGACATTGCGCAATGAATTTTAGGTGTAACTTTACCAAATTTTCAGTGAAGAAAGCCAAGAAAATGCTGATTTCGAAAATGTTCATTTGATGGGTGTTCTGTTTAAACATTTTCAGTATTGGCTGACTGAGTAAATATGTAGGTACCTTCATAAAAAATCGAAAGATGTTTATAGTTTACCTCAACATTTGTCTAGATATCGCAATTCGAATCTTCATAGGCATGGTAAAAAAAAACATGTGCGGAAAATTTCTCTTCTTTAGTGGTTTTTCTGATATGCCCTGCCCTGACTCTTGGATTTGTCACTGATAATTCACGAAGTTGTCAAAGAAAATGTCATATCAGAAAAACCATTGAAGAAGAGAAATTTTCCACACACGTTTTTTTTATCGCACCTATATGAATATTCAAATCGATATATGTAGACAAACGTTGAGGTAAACTATAAACATATTTTGATTTTTTTATGGGATACCTATGTACTTCCTTAGTCAGCCAATACTGGACATGTTTAAACAGAACACCCATCACCAAATGAAGATTTTCGAAATCAGCATTTTATTGGCTTTCTTCACTAAACATTTCGTAAAGTTACACCTAAAATTCGTTGCGCCATGTTCAATAGACTAAAACGCACGTTCATCATATGAAGTAACCTTAAATATTATTAAAATAATGGCAAACTTTAATCAATTAACCATTAAGGTCCATACAGACCGAACGCGATTCGACAACGCGACGCGAATTTTCAGTTTTGCATTGAAAATTGAAAATTCGCGTCGCGTTGCCAAATCGCGTACGGTCTGTATGAACCTTTAAGCTGCAATGCGTCCAAATGAACTCGTCAAGGAGAGAGACTTGCGCATCAATGAGTTAACAACCACCTTTTACAATTTATTTATACTTTTAGCACTTATTCTGTACGTACTTTCCTCGCAGTTTGTTCCTTCATAACCAGGTTTACATCTACATTGATATGAATTTACTCCATCAATACATTCTCCATTTACACATGGACGGCCAACACAATCATCTAAAAATTTGATTATTAACTTGTGGAGTATTACGCATCATTTAAGTGCTCAACAATTTTACTTTGTTCCAACTTCCAACATTCCAGATGGTTGATTCAAGTTGATCTATAATCACTTAGCCGTACACTTCCGCGAGAAATGTAGAAGTGAAAAATGCCGTCATCAGAGAAAGACTTCATTGAAGTCCACTTTGGTTAAATTTTGTAGTTTTGTGTCTAACCCATGGTATATATCTGGTGAACTCAATTTCAAAGTGGGACTAATCAGTATACCTGGAGTTTGAAACTTTGAATGTTTAATTAATTAATTAAGTACGTTTTGTTTCAGCATGTGTTTAACCGAAATTAAGGTGGCTCAATACAGTTTTTTAAAGAATGGAAAATTCACGATTTAGATGCGTATTTTTGGACAATTATTACTTGTTGATAAACAAAAAGTATACCTTACTTATATAAAACAACATCTAAAAAGTTTGAATATTTGCACAAAAGTTACGCAACTGTAGTTGCTATGGCAACAATGACGTTTCAAGATGGCCGCGGATAATTTGGCTTTAAAGTAATTTAAATCGTAAACGACATCGGTGACCCCCAAATCTTATTTCTCTTAGTATAATCAATTATTTTGACAATTTAAATTTAAATTAGGTAAAGGTGATTATTCATAATATTTTTTTTGGCTCCACAGAATTTTTTCAAATTGTCAAAATAATTGATTATACTAAGAGGAATCATTTTTTGAAATAAAATGTGGGGGTCACCGAATAATTGTCCAAAAATACGCATCTAAATCGTCAATTTTCCATTTTTTTAAAAAAACTGTATTGAGCCACCTTAAAATAAACACATTTTAGGCATAAAGTCATGGAGAAAGCAACATAGGAGTATATTTTGATAACATAGGCATCATATAAAACCAAAAAAGTTTTTTTAATTTTTTCAAAAATCTGAGAAAAATTTGAGGGGCATTCCACCTTAACCGAAAGTAATAATATAGTGAAATAAAGTATAGTAAACTGCCGTACAGTAATTATATTTACCAATCAACGTTTCACAATTATTCCCTTCATAATCCGAATCACAGCTACATAAATACGAATCACCATCAGGAATGCACTCGCCATGTTTGCATGGTAACTCCTGCTCACATATGTTATTTTCTGTTTCCTCTGAAATCAAATTTTCAATTAACGTAGTTCTAATTTAGCATGATTGATCGCTTTAGAAATGAATATTAATTATAGGAATATGAATATTGATAATATATTTGAAACAAAAATTGGAATGTTTTGAGGAATTCTTAAGGTAGGAATATGAATTTTAGAGGTATGAATATTTAATATTTAACGAAAATATTCCTCTTCATTCCCGAATGCATGTCAACCATGTAATTCACGCAAATGACATTTTACATTGACAGTTTTATATCTTTAGTATAATTATATTGAGCCGCTATATGGTCGCTCATGCGCAAAATATCAATCTTTTTACGTACTGGCTAGACACGTTACACACACGTTACACCACACGTTACATAATAATCTGTAGTAAAACATATAGAGATAGATATGACACGTTACACACGTCACACCCATTATTTTTAAAAAGAGATATATAGTAATTATTTTATATAAAATTGGGTATAACGTGTCATATTTATATATATTTTACTATAGATTTTTATGTAAAGAGGGTGTAACGTGTGTGTAACGTGTCAGCGTTTGCTTAATCAAGCCAAGTGCATATAATTTACATGAACTAATCACTTTAGATTAGTTGGTGAACATCCCACAAGCATGCACAACAGCATATACTGCAATATAAATGACAAAGCTTTCTTATTTGTCATCATATGGCTAAGCTGAGGGACTGATGCGACAGATTGTTAGACATAATTATTCCTAGATCTTTGAAATTTTTCGTAACTTTGAGTGGTTTTCCAAAGAGGTTGTACGTAAGTACTGAGAAATCTCGGTGGTTGGATTATTCTCATTACCTCATTCTTGTGAAGGTGGAGGAGAGGTAATAGGGGGGGGGAGGCTTAAGAGAAGGTATATATTAGAGGGAGAGGGGCGTACGTAAGAAGGGGTTTAAATACAGGATTTAGCAGCAAAAGTTATGGGTTTATAAATGTTTATGATCATACCATGGATAGTTCGGAAATAATTTTTATGATCCATGATCATACCTGGGGCAATTTCATAAATGTAATTATAATAATCAGGCCCAACGCATTCTGTCTCCACACTGTCATCACATTCGTCATAGTTTGGCTTGACTCCCCAACATCCCTTGACAGAAGGTCGTTTGAAAAATTCTGGTTTTAGTTCTCCTGCCCAACATTCCCTAAAGTTTTGCACGCCAAAGAAACGGTAGCCACCATCTTGTGCCTTGTTTGCGCAACTGCAAAATGACAAAACAAAAAGTCCAGATAACTTAATTAAATAACATTTTCGCTGTTATTCTTCTGTCCAAAACGAATTTATTGTATCTGGGCGAATTTTTAGGTGAACCTTTTCCCATAACAGATGCATACGAGCAGTTTTGGGAACAATAATAATAATAAACTTTATTTTGGTAAATATACATTTTTACCTGAGAAGGTATTCTACCAAATGGCCCTCTATTTCTATAATCATCTACAATCCATTATTTGTCTTTTAATTGTTTTAAAAACCCATTGTTCTCCTTGCCACCGTAGTCACTATATAATGTGTCACTGTCAGTTCTTCTTTCGGAATGGTTAACTATTAAGCTTCATGTACACACTGAAATCTGGTATACAGCTAATTCAACCAAAATTGTCCTTCCAAAAACTTAAACCGTAAACTCTGAGCGCGCAAGGGATGATGGGTTATTGCTTATTTAGACTCATAAACTTTGAAATTTGGCTTTGCAATCATACCTAAGACATATAGAAGACTCATGGCAGAAAACATACTTGCTGCAAAGGCAATTTTCTGAGTTTAAGGGCCTAATGGGTGAAAACCCATCATCCCTTGCGCGCTCAGAGTTTAAGGTTTAAGGTTACAGAACACCTTTGAGTGTTAATTGTGCCCAAAATGTTTTTATTGGTTTCCATGAAAGCATTAGACTAGTTCTACTATATGACCAAGTTTGAACGAAAAATGTTGAAAACTCGCAGAGTTAATTAATTTAATAAAATACATTTCGCTGCAATAAGAAAAACATTGAAAATGTAATATTCAAATTCAATTTTCTCCCGAAGAATTTTACGGCAATTACTGATTTTTAAACGAGTTGTGCTCCTCAAATTTTCACAGGACATAGCTACAGACGTCAGTTTCAAACTTGTGTTCGGCTTTTTTTTAATTTTGGATATTTTAATAATAAAGAGCAATTCACTCAAACAATTCAGAAATATATTGCAGTCGTCAAAGAAATCGCCATATCAGCGGAATGATGAAATAAACAAACATTTTCGAACACAATTTTTTAGAACTATTTAGTTACTGTATAAAAATGATATTTTCATAAATATAACTTAAAACCAGCAGGAGCACAACTCAAAAGCGTAACGGTACCGCGATTTAAGATTTTCCTGAATAATTCTTACATTATTTTATTGTTTGTTAATTTTACAACTTTACCATATTTTGCATCCACTGGCGAACATTTGGTGAAAATTTGATTAAAATCGGACTGATATTGAGTGCGCAGTAGCGATTTTCCACAAAACGCCAAAAAGGGTGTCCTGTAACCTTATAAGGTTTTGGAAGGACAACCTTAATTAAATCAACTGCATATAGCACTCTAACCAACTGAACTACAGAGTCCAGTTGTCAAGCTCTAACCATAAAAAACACAATGGTTTTGTTAGTAAGGCGAGGGTTTCTGCATGCATGTATTTTCTAGTACATTTATATTTAGACCTAACTAGGATCGAGCAGACCGGAATGGCTGGGCCGCAGGTTTAATTCCTGCCGGAGGGCTTAAAAGTTGCATTTTACGCAACTTTGCTGCATGTTACGTCGAAATAAATGTACTAAATTTACACACGAAATGTACATCTACAAAACCGTTCAACATTCGTTCAATCGCGTGCGATTCCCAAAATAATTAATCCTGATGTCTCCGAGTGCCGGTTAGTTTTCTCCGCCAGGTCATGTTTTCGTCCGCGTTTGCGTGTGTATGTTTGTCAGCATGATGTGTCGTGTGTACATTTGTCTGTCGCGTTCAAACAGGCTAAACTAAAAATGCTTTTATTTCATTACCTATACGAAGACAAATCAGAAATAATTATTTTAAACACAATTAATCAATAATTTTGTGCCCAGCTGCAATCTTGGACAAAACCCTTGCATGAGACCATTCCAGCTAATATTACAAAGTTATTGAACATTGACAAAACAAAGTTGTCTCCCCCTCCCCCCCCCCCAGTTCAATGTTGTGAACAACGCCGAAACAACTTTTGGTAATATACCATGACACAAGCTCAACATTGAGTTGATGGAGCGGGGGCTCAAGAAGGGCAACATGATTCAACATGGAGTTTATCATCAAATATTTGAATTTTCTATAGTCTCAACCAGTTATGTCCAAGGTTGTAGGTTGACCCGCGTATGTAGAGTAGAATAGTGCACGGAAATTAGAGTAAACGTTTGAAAACCAAGAGTTTACAAAGATAACACCGAACGAAATGCAGAATGCATGTTAGCGCGCGAGTACGCCCAGAATGTAACTCTAACAAGCTATATTTTGGTCAAAACTACCAAAGAAAGAGGTAACATATACGATGTCAACTGATGAACTTACTAGCACGTCACAATGTGCAGATAATCATTCCACCCATCGTACCAATCAACCTTCTCTGGATAATCGCTGATGTGTTCTGGCAAAGTTCTGTGTTTTCCTCGATCAGAATAGCAACCTTTTTTTATTACTTTCGCTTTACACTGAGAATTGGTCAAACTAGAATCGTTCGCAGCTGCAAGAAAAAAAGAATTTAACTGGCATACTAATTCATACTAATGGTGAATTTTGTATCTGTATTTAGACAGACCCCAGCTCCCAGGTCTTCAGTAATGCAATAATAATAGCGAAGTGGGCTGGTCTAATAAGCATCAACCAATGGTTTTGCTAGTTTGATCGCCATACATGCGCTGATAAATCTTGTCCTCGTTTGAGTTAAAAGATAAAAGAGAAGGAAATATACGCTTAAATATTTTTAACTGATGTCGCTAATAAATTTAAATATAAAACCAACTTACAAACTAAGGCTGAAATGAGAGTTATGAACAAAATGATATTTTTAATCATGACTGATTTTAACCAGAAATCAATTGTTCATGCGTGTAGATGAAGAAGCAATGAAATAGCAATACATGAGCAGAACAAGCTACTTATATAGCAATGACAAACAATAAAGTAATATGCGGTATATCTTGGCGCTTCTACTCTCAAAGTTAACCTAATTAAATTAAAGCTGATAGCCTTGACTATAGGCTAGTAATTAAAGCAAATGAGTGATTTCATTGCAATATAAAATTTTAATAAAAAAATATTGGAGTAATTAAAACTAAACATAAAAATTATATTAAAAATAGATATATATCTTTTAATTTTATAATAAATCTTCCAAAATGACAAAACAAAAAGCAGAAATATCTGATTGCTCATTGACGTATATATAGCTATATAACCTGAAACAATACTGTATAGTTATTCCGAAAACAGTATATAAACATGTTTCAAAATTGTTTAATCTACGAGTACGTTTAATTAGACTAGATTTAAATCATCTTTAATTTCAAATCAATGTTAAATTTACTATTTTCGGAGTGACGCGCATTGTGATCATTCCTGTGGAGTGTGGTCGGTACACTATCATTCTGTGCATGGTGTACACATGCATATTCACCAAAAACGGTCAAAAATTTACAGTGGAGGTAAATATGTGAATCACTGAATGGTGAATAAGAATGAAATTTTAATTAAATAAAAATTCAATTTCAAATAAAGGGGGGCATTGTTCCATATATTTAAAGTGTTTTTTTAATATCCCAGTTAGTGATTTGGATGTAAAATATATTAAATTTCCCACATCACTTAATCGTGGCTCCTTTCTGCTTATTTATGGTACGCACCCTACTATAGTACTTCAGAGACCCGGCCGGCCTTCAGAGAAACTTAGTTTTGCAGTTGGGAAAAAGAGACACCCGATAAGTCATAACTTCATGCTTTGCTTTGAACCAGAATGTTGAGGTATATTGCATAGCCATAAGGAAACAATATATGCCTATATAAGCAGCAAACTCGACTTGATTCATATAAGTCAAAATGCTATCACGATAATTTGACAGTTAGGTATAGAACTACCATCACGTAAATCACGATAATTTGACAGTTAGGTAGAACTACCAAATGCTAAAAGAATTCACGGTTGGAAAAGAGTGGTGCAAGGAAAATGTTATAGATAGAAATTAGAAAATATATCAAGAATTTGGCATTTTGCAACAACATGGTGCATCAATTCAAGGCGGAGTAAAAACTAAAACCTTGGCTTATACTCTATAGTCGAGCTCTCGCTATTATGTTTTTTGCTTTTATTTTTCACTTTCTCCCCCACTATAAACATTTGTCTTGGTTTCAGTGAAATATATTACTCATTAAACTGTTTAAATTGGTAGTAAATTACATTAAGCGCACAGCCATATAGCATGATTGCAAAATAATTTGTAGCAAAATTTTAATTGCTCATGCTTTCTTTGTATATTTTAATTAAATCTGAAATTCCATAGAAATTCAGCAGTTACTGAGTAAGGTGTTGTTGCCGGCATTTGTTGTCGTTGGACGAACCTTTAACCGTTGAAGGTTCGTCTGCACAAATTGCATGCATGTACTCATCTTTATAGCCTAATGCCAAGACGCATATACATGCAGGGTCGATCAGGGTGTATAACTTTACAAGTCAAGCTATTGTTAGAATTCCAATACAGCACTATGCTGAACCAACTATGGTGAGTAGTGAATTTAATGCAAAGACTTTTTGAATTTGGTTTCGTACCTCGACCTATGACCCTCGACACTCGACAATTACCCAAACTCGTCTACAGGGTGTCACAAAAAAAATTGACACTATAGAAATTATCGGTAATTAATAAAACTAGAATAGTGAAGCGAATAGTCGACGAATAGTCCGCGAATAGTCGATCGACGAATATTACGAATAGTCGACGAATAATACGAATAGTCGAGGAACAGTGCAATAGAGACTTTGCAAGGCTTTGCAAAGAAAAAAGTTTTTCCAGACGAGTACGTTGTAATTACTTTCCAGCGACTTTATCTCAATTTTTGATACCACATTTCGATACTTTGCCAAAAAATTTCCTTTGCGCGGAAATATTTCACCAAAAAAAATGACTGGGACCCAACAAAAAATTTCTAGGGGCCCCCAGAACCTGGGGGTCCGGGGCAATTTCCCCCCCCTCTCGGCGGCCCTGTGCAAGGTGATACGTATCGACCAGACTTGCATGCTCTTAATTACTCCAGACAAATCTCTCTATGTCGTCGAACTTACTGTTGGATTTGAAACTAACCTATTTATAAGTGACCATGCATAGTTTGGTATTTGCAATAAGGAAAATTTCTGTTGTTAAAAAACAAGAAAAGAAAGTTTAGATAAGATAAGAAAAATGAAAAAATTTGATCATCAAAAATTTGTTGAGGATCTGAGGCAACAACGCTGGGAAAATGTATACTTCTTCGCTGAGGATCCTAACGCTATGTGGGAAATTTGGAAGGAATTATTCCTAGAGCTAGGTCTTGGATAACCAGCCATTAGAACAAAAAAGTTCCTTGGATTACAAGTGCTATAAAGCAACTTATTTATAATCACAAGGGACATATTCAAAAGAAAGGCCATTATTACAAACATAGAGATAGACTGGTTAAATTACAAAACAACGAGAAACAAAGTTAATATTCAGCTAAGAAATGCCAAAAAAAAATATTATTCCACTAAAGTTTCTGATCAAAAATGCAATCCTAAAGAGGCTTGGAAAACTATAAACAATATACTCGGTAGGCAACGCAAACCAACAGTAGTAAATGAGTTAAAATTAGGTGAAAATAATTTAACAAATACCAAAGATATTGCGGAGGGCTTTAATGATTATTTTTCAAATATTTGCCCTGATCTAGCTAGCAAAATTAATACTCCAAATTTGAACTTTCAAACATATATTGAAAAGGCTAAATCAAATTCATCAGTGCATTCCAGCTAGTCACTGTCAGTAATGTCTACCATCATTTGCATGGTCTTTCTAGCAACAAAGCCACTGGCGTTGATAAGATCTCCAGTAAAATTATTAAAATAGCTGCACCTGCTATTTCAGATTCACTCACATACATTTTCAATCAAGCTATTACCCTATCCCTTTTCCCTCATGAATGGAAAACGGCTAGAGTAATACCTCTCTATAAAAATGGCCAACGAAACCTACCAGGAAATTACAGACCAATTTCAGTTCTGCCTGTCATTAGCAAAATTATGGAGTGAATTCTGTACGATCAACTATACAATTATTTAACAAATTTGAACATCTGAGTGATTGTCAATTCGGTTTTCGTAAATTTCACTCTACAGCTACCAGGGCATTTTTTAAGAATTCGTCAGTGAGGGGGCCGTCTACAAAAAGGGACCATACTATACCGAGTGCATGTGGAGAAATGATAGATGGTTTGTTGGTAATAAAAAGTTTGTTGTGATATCGCATTTAATACTAAGTGGGGGGGGTCTGGGCTGGGGGTATTCTCCCCCAGAAAATATTTGTATTTTTCTACCCCTATGACTGCAATTCCCTGCATTTTCTGAAACAGATTTTTGGATATACAGCATTACATTATGCGGTTGATAGACTGAACCTTCAGTTAAGTTCTTGCATAGTATGTTTATGTAGATACCACAACTTGGTCACTCAGGGAGCCTGCTTGATAAACTTAGAGGGCCCGACTCCCACGAAGCTCCACCATGGTTGGCACAGAGCGAAAAAATTTTGAAAATTTTGCCTCTCTAAATTGTCAGAAATGGCATTTTCAAAGTCTTCTCTACCTCTTTTGTTAGGCCCTTTCATTAATTCGTTCATTATGATTTGTGAGTCCATGCTATCCGCGAGTCAGGATGGATTATTGCGAGAAATGTTATCAAAATATCGATTACAGATATTTGATTATATATATATATATATATATATATATATATATATATATATATATATATATATATATATATATATATATATATATATATATATATATATATATATATATACGATTTCAAATACTTCTAGTTTCGAAATCAATTTGGTTTTTTTTGGTGGGGGCCAAAATTATTCCCCCCCTTATAAAACACTGGGTTGGGGGCCCGTTGCCCCCTGCGGTCACTAACTTGATTAGCTGAGCCTTCCAACAACTCAAATCTATAGGGTCTGGGAAATGCAATCCACTGGAAAATGTTTAAAATCTAATAAGGTATTTACAACACAATGTTTAGCATTAAAGATAAAAAACAGGACATAAGATTCACAAAGCAAATTTCAGTTGCTAGAATATCGATAAAACCTCCCTTCTAAATTCCATGTTTTGCTTATACCTTAGAGAAAAGGAACTTTGACTGGGGGGGGGGGAAATAGTTGAGTGGGGAGGGGCACCAAGGGGGGCTGGGGGCGCTTTGGCCCCCCAGTTATATAGTTAAAAAATGCCCTGACAGCTACAGCATTACTGGACTGTACAAATGATTGGTATATGAATTTAGACCGCAAAATGTTTAACCTAGTAGTTTAATTGACTTGAAAAAAGCATTTGATACTGTTGATCATCAAATATTATTGAAAAAATTAGAGCTTTATGGAATAAAAGGACAAGCTCTGTCTTTTCTAGAATCATATCTCTCAAAAAGAAACGAAAAATGCCTTATACAAGGATCTGTTTCATCAGAGAAATTGATCAAATGTGGCGTACCACAAAGCTCTATTTTAGGGCCCCTATTTTTTCTGTTATATATTAACGATTTGCCTCAATGCCTGGATAAAACAAAACCTCGGTTGTTTGCTGACGATTTAAAATTCTTTTCTCTATACTTTTCGCACGCCCCTCGTGGAAATCAGCTTCGGTTGACGGGGTCAGCGTGATTAAATAAAGTTTATCTATCTATCTATAACGTTGGACGCAAGAAAACCAAATATAGATAGGATTGGATAAAAACCTAGCCTACGGTGTAGATCCCAGCAGAAACGTGTTGCTGCTGGAGTCTACACCGTAGGCTAATAAAAACCCGTATTTCCTCTTTGTGACCTTATATAGCTAGTATATATATGTATATAATAATTTGTGATTCATGTAGCTAGTAATTGTAAATTACCATTAATAGTGAGATTTATAATTGTATATATAGGCAAAAAAGCTTGTATCAATAAACTTTTCGTTATTTACTATTCATGATTTATTTACTATTTGTTTGTTTTTTTTTACTATACGTTATATTTATTATTAGTACTTCTCGGCCTACTGGGCCCTTGATGTCCTCCAGGACTCTCAGCGGTATTAAAATTCTAAAATACTTTAGTCAAGATAATTGATACATTTGCTTGATTTCTTTTGAGCTCTGCCATCCATGGCAGCAGTTTCAGATATACGTCCAGTTTTAGTGCTTCTAGCTTGTAATTTTGGCAGTATTCATGAATAGGCTTTAGTTTCAGCACCTTGTTCATCATGGCCATTGCATGCTGTGTATGCGGAGATTTTGCAATAAATCTTTGTATGTCGGTACAGTCCTTTGCATAATCGTTTATCAGTACTGCCCAAGGATCTAGTTCATTTCATTTGTCAATTATTCGTCATGTGAAGATTTTGAGACGAATGAAACATCATCATCTGATTCCGTCAGCGCATCTTTTATAAATTGGATCCGTGATCTGTGTCAGACTCATCAGAATAGGAATCGTAATTGTTCTCATTTCGTGATGGGCAATTGATTCATTTTCATGTCTTCGAAGATTAAAATCCTTGATGAAATAGTTTTCCACAATATCTACAACTCATTCAGCTAGCATCGCAACAACACAACACAAATCAAATGACTACCTATCTATATAGAGCATTATAATCAATATTGCCGTATTATAATCAATATTGACCTGAACCAACATGGCGGCCAAATTTGTAAGATGAAAGTGAAACCCAAAGACAGCAAACGTTTTCTTCAGAACAATATAGGCGTTTTGCCAGATATAAACAGTGTAGGTTTACACAATTTTGACTAAGAATTATAATGGTCGTTTTTCTCGAATCCAACTATTAAATGGTAAAAAATAAACTGCAATATTAGAGCGCAGCTTTTGCCACGTCCACATGCGCTCGACCATGACGGACCATAGCGAAAACAGTTGCGTTGCTTCATGTTTACTCGTTATTCTCGAAAAATCGATGTTTTACTCTAGCGTTGAGTTAATAGGCTTTCCAATCAGTAGATCGATCCGTTTGGATCAAAGCCGATGGAGTAAAGATGCAAATCTACTCAATGTGAGTAAAATGAGTAACCAGTACATTCCGTAAATGTTTGAGTAAGAAATATTGAGCAGCAACTCTGACTCCATGCAGAACCCCCCCTATTTTACTTTCGAATTTCGTAATCATGCAAGACTGAAATTGATGTGAAAAGAACTACTATTCTATAATTGAAACTTGTCACGCGTCTTTCACCGTTTAATGCTTGACATATTCCCTGAAAATGACCAGTAATATTTTGATATTCCATCGTCGAGTAGCATCAGGTTTGACTAAAACATTCAGCTGTATTATATTGATAAATGCTATTGTAGTGATGTCATAATTCTCAACAAGGTTGAAACGCACCATCAGCACGCTGAAAACATCGTGCGCGTGGTCACTATATGAGTTTCCCGTATCCCGGCGGTGTTTTTATGATCCATGACTCATGAGACTAAGGAGCGACGCTTTTGCACTTACTGTCGCTCCACAGTCGCATAGTACGGCAAGACCTGCCGCTCCAAACGCCGCGATTGTGTATAGATAGCACTTAGGTTATTCGGTAGCACTTAGCTATTAGGTTCGGCGCATCGAGAATCGATCCGGGCCTATAATACAGGCTAGAAAACGCAAACAGTAATTTGTGCCTAGTTGTGCGTGGATTAATGCAACATATTAATTGATATATTCAATTCAACGAGGCACTTACCTGACCCATTCTCCAAAGAAACTACACCACCAAAGAAACTATACTGAACTGCCAAACAATTTAATACTATACTCCGCAGATAAGCGCAATAATCATTACTTCGCAGATTCAGTTTAACAGCTATATACACCGCTTATTTTAACTCTACACTGCCGTCACTGCGCCTCCTATAAAACTGGCCTGAACCCAGGGCGCGCCTCGTGTAACGAGTGATCCAACTGCGATATACAGAGCGTGAATTTGATTGGTTTATATTAACCAATTAGAACAGACGTTGCGAGCACTGCGACCTTACTGCGGAATTAGAAGGCCTCATATCCTAAGCTGGCCGAGGAGGGCCATGACATAAACATTCGCCTTTTTTACCATTACGTACACTCGTTTTTTTTCTTCAAAATTTATAACACTCGTCGTTTTTTCTTCAGAATTACATGCGACGTTTTTTTCCGAGAATTACTTACGACGTTTTTTCCAAGAATTACACGCGACGTTTTCTCCAAGAATTATACGCGACGTTTTTTCCAAGAACTACCGGGTGGCCCAAAAAAAAGCACTCCTGTTTGATTCGTAATAACTTCTAAACAAGTAAAGTTTTTAAAGAGAAATAACTTGCATTAAATAGAGGAAGGACTAACTTAGATTTTGATATATTACAGTTGTATTTAACTTAAAAATTCACGGATATATTAATGTTAAAAATGGGGAGCATATTTTGGAATGTGTCTAAAATTAGCGAAAATCGGCATATCAAATATTAACTCCAGCGTTTGTTTGCTTAATGACATATTAGGCTAACTTGTATTTCAGCGAATTATCGTTAAGGTTTGTATAAAGGGATATGGCGTATAGATTTAGACATCTTACATGTAAGTCTTAGCTCATTGTTTCCTGAAATATGAACGTTCGAAATTATGCAAGTATTTAATATTAGGTCTTTGCAAACTTAAATGTACATGAAAGACTGACCATGGAAGGCAGGCGCTTAAATTTTTCGTATTCTTAAATAGCCTAATTTTTTTATGTTTTTAATGGGTTCAAACAGACTGAGTAGATTATTTCTCGGTTAGAGCAGGATGAATATTCTTTATTGAAGGAAATAATATTGCTTTTTGCAAATACACATCACCGTATCAACGCTACTATTTTGTTACGTTTTGTTCCAAAAATGTTGCATGTCTCTGGGGAGTTGCTTAATTGTTATGTCTTATGGAGTTGTATGGTTTGATTGTGTTTCATATAATTCTCAGTTTACTCCATGAACTTGCCAAGATTAAGAAACGGCAAAAGAGTTTGGGTGTTCTTAACAAGATTTCAGAACGTTGCAGAAGTTAGAAGAGCTTCACAATTCCGTTGTGACAGCATGCCCTAATTCAGAACTACGAACGATCCAATGACGATCCTTCGCGATGCAGTGGTCTCATGAAATAAGGAAACGTATTCGTGCTAGGAACACACGCGAATTTCGGACGAATGAATCTTGCTTGTATTTTGTAGATATAATAATACTTTGTTTCATAATAAACAATTTGTCAAGTGTCATTTATTTACTGGTAATAGTGCATGTTTCAGTCGGGCAAATCTTGATTAATATTTGATACGCCGATTTTTGCATATTTCAGACACATCCAGAAATATCCTCCCGAATTTAAAGATTAATATCTCCGTGAATTTTTAAGTGAAATACAACTGTAATATATCAAAGTCTAAGTTAGTCCTTCCTCTATTTGATGTAAGTTATTTCTCTTTAAAAGCTATACTTGTTTAGATGTTATTACGAATCAAACAGGAGTACTTTTTTTTGGGCCACCCGGTACATGCGACACCAATTTTTTCTAAATGTTAATTATTATAGCAGCTTCGTGTGGTGAGCTGCAAATAAACATGGCGGACGAACCCTCGTGAAAAATGACAATAAATACACTTTTGATGCTTTTAAATCTTAAATACTAATCACATCATAATTATTTATTTTAGTCAAAAATTTTGTAGTCAACCCACCCTTGCTTTTGATATCATATAAAGAAAAATAAACCGTCGAAAATCGATGGATCAAGGGAAAGAATGGACAAATGAGCGTAATTTTCTCCGTTGTTAACTTGCTCCCGCGCTTTCACCAATTACCCGAATGCCTTATATTTTTCGGGTGTACAGTCCGCGCGTTAAATTTAAAAACAGTCAAAGACGCCTCTGCGTTAGGCTCAGATTCCAGCCGTTGGGCGAGCGAGAACCCCAACGGCTGGAATCTGAGCCTACCGGCTCTGCGTAGGAGGGAGCAAAATAACAACATTTCGCGTACCGACATTTTTCTTAGTAACTTTGTATGCATTAATCGACACCTGACCTCTCAGTTTTGGGTCCTGAGACTGAGCACAGTTTTGTGTCTTGAGACTGAGCACCAACACTTATTCCAAAGGTCGATAGACTTTGGAACAAGGATTTTAATGTCTATCACCTCACAGTGCACAGAACCAAACTTCATCTACAAGTCGTCTACCTCCTGGTCACTGAAAGTAATGCATTCTTCATAGTTTTCTATGTGGCAAGCCTTCAAATACGCCTCAAACTTTCTCTTCGCATTGTTCTCACTTTTTATGGAGTTTTTGGTTAGCAAATCTTGTCTTTTCTGTGCTAATTCTTCATCAGAAATTATATTTACACTGAGATTGTTTGACTGCGCCATTTTGAATAAATGCCCGCGAGCAAAGTCGTGTCCTTTTGGAACTGTGTGAACCAATGAGCGTCATTCCGAAGTTGTATACCTTTGGAGCGCACCAAAAATACGAGATTTATTCAGGTCTGTCGGGGTATACGAGATTTACCCCTCTCAACCTGGTGCCAGAATTCGTATCCCCCTCAGCGCTTCGCGCGCTTTGGGGGATACGAATTCTGGCTCCAGGCGAGGGCTAAATCTCGTATACCCCTCAGAGCTTTGGAATAAGTGTTAGTGTCCTGAGACTGAGCACAGTTTTGTGTCCCGAGACTGAGCACAGTTTTGTGTCCTGAGACTGAGCACAGTGTTGTGTCTTGAGACTGAGCACAGTTTTGTGTCCTGAGACTGAGCTCACTTCGGATGAGAAGATTCCAGGTTCGAATCCTGGTGGGGTCGAAATTCGAAACACTGTAACAATTACTTTTGAGAAAAAAATATAGTGCAAATCGGATGAGTTGTTACTGAATGTTAGTGCAATTTCGCAGTGACAATTTTAGACAATCTCAACAAATCTCTGTATCCAAAATCTGTCGAACGCACACCAAGCACGACGTCCTCAATACACTGAATATATCAGACAAGAAAAGTATTCAAATGACAGACAGCAAATGTACGTATTCTTGGATTTTTTATTTGTCTCTTGCTAATGGAACGTTTGCGGGCTGACCTGTTAGCTCAGTCGACAGAGCGTGGTGCTAATAACGCTAAGGTCGTGAGTTCGATCCTCACACATGCCAAATGGAACAGACGAGTAGATTTTTTTAGCCAGTGGAATTTGGAGATAGCATCGTGAACTACTGGTAATATAACAAAATTCACATGCTAATTTATCTGGGTTCTTTGATGATTGCGCATTACTTGCAAAAATTTAATCGAAGGAAACCGCCTGGCGAGATTCGCTGCACTAGATGGATACGCAGCACCACTAAATTGGAAGCTCGCGTCGAAATTGGAGTGGTGATTTTAAGATATTAAATCCTGCTGGAGACTGCAGAAACGGACGGAAAATCCGTGACATCGATTACTTTCCAAACGTTGTGGAGGACTGAAGTTCTGCCGGCAGTGAGGAAGCATACAAACTATTACTCAATGGCCTCGTGGCCAAATGGATAAGGTGTCTGTCTACGGATCAGAAGATTCCAGGTTCGAGTCCTGGCGAGGTCGTATCACATTATCATCTTAATTTATATTTATATCATTTCAAGTGACAAAATGTTTCCGAGAAATTCTTGAAGAACCTGCGGAAAATTTGGCAATTTATAATGGTACCTAGGAATTGACGACAAGTGGCCTCATGGCCTAATGGATAAGGCGTCTCACTTCGGATGAGAAGATTCCAGGTTCGAATCCTGGTGGGGTCGAAATTCGAAACACTGTAACAATTACTTTTGAGAAAAAAATATAATGCAAATCGGATGAGTTGTTACTGAATGTTAGTGCGATTTCGCAGTGACAATTTTAGACAATCTCAACAAATCTCTGTATCCAAAATCTGTCGAACGCACACCAAGCACGACGTCCTCAATACACTCAATATATCAGACAAGAAAAGTATTCAGATGACAGACAGCAAATGTACGTATTCTTGGATTTTTTATTTGTCTCTTGCTAATGGAACGTTTGGAGGCTGACCTGTTAGCTCAGTCGGCAGAGCGTGGTGCTAATAACGCTATGGTCGTGAGTTCGATCCTCACACAGGCCAAATCGAACAGACGAGTAGATTTTTTTAGCCTGTGGAATTTGGAGATAGCATCGTGAACTACTGGTAATATAACAAAATTCACATGCTAATTTCTCTGGGTTCTTTGAACATTGCGCATTACTTGCAAAATCGAAGGAAACCCCCTGGCGAGTTTCCCTGCACTTGATGGATGCGCAGCACCACTAAGTTGGAAGCTCGCGTCGAAATTGGAGTGTTGATTTTTAGATATATTAATTCCTGATGGAGACTGCTGAAACGGACGGAAAATCCGTGACATCGACTACTTTCCAAACGTTGTCGCGGACTGAAATTCTGTCGGCAGTGATAGATAGATAGATAGATAGATAGATAGATAGATAGATAGATAGATAGATAGATAGATAGATAGATAGATAGATAGATAGATAGATAGATAGATAGACAGATAGATAGACAGACAGACAGACAGACAGACAGACAGACAGACAGACAGACAGACAGACAGACAGACAGACAGACAGACAGACAGACAGACAGATAGACAGATAGACAGACAGACAGACAGACAGACAGACAGACAGACAGACAGACAGACAGACAGACAGACAGACAGACAGACAGACAGACAAAAAGACAGACAGACAGACAGACAGACAGACAGACAGACAGACAGACAGACAGACAGACAGACAGACAGACAGACAGACAGACAGACAGACAGACAGATAGACAGACAGATAGACAGATAGATAGATAGATAGATAGATAGATAGATAGATAGATAGATAGATAGATAGATAGATAGATAGATAGATAGATAGATAAACTTTATTTAAACACATTGGCCTTTTCAGCAAAAGCTGATTTCCAAAAGGGATGTGTACTTACAAATTATTATTTATATACTAGCTCTAATATTACATACATAACAAATACAATTATATACCTATTTAGACAAAAATTAACTACTACTTTAAGTCGAGATTAAGGTCGAGGAAGATAGCTTTTTACAGAACGAATTATACGATACCGAATTGCGTATCTCTTCAGGTATCTGATTCCATAGTTTAGCCCCACTATATTGGAAGCTTTTTTTAAGGATTCCGTTTTTGGTCTTGGAATATAAAACCTTGTTGAAGAACCTCTCAGATTATGCTCATGAATGGTATTCAGATTTTGGAAAGCTTCGCATAGTCGTTGGGGGGCTCAACCATTAACTGTCTTGTACATGAGCCTGGCTTTCATTTGTGCCCTACGCTCTTCAAGTGTTACCCAGCCTAGAGATTTTCGTGCCAAAATAGATTGACCATGTTCATTTTTTAAGTTCATGATCAACCTAGCCGCTCTGTTTTGGAATTTCTGTAGACGTTCGCTTAGGCCTTTATTAAGTGTATCCCATACTTCACAGCAATAATCAAAATAAGGTTGGATTAAGGCATTATAAACTTTTATCAAAATGTCTTGTTCGACATACTCCCTCATTTTCCTAATAGCCCCAATACCTGATGATATTTTACTGCTAATATGGTTAATGTGTTTTTCCCAACTCAAGTTACTCCCTTGTCAGGCGTGATAGAGTTAACAAGATAGGAGGAGGCGTGTGCGCCTTTATTAAATCATCTATTCCATTTAAATTATTACCCGAACTACAAGACGAATGTTTTGAAACCCTGTGGTTATATTTGAGACCGTATAAACTTCCTCGAGGCTTTTCATGCCTGATAGTATGTGTTATTTATCATCCACCATCCAACGATAATCATGCCCTAGTCGAATACATTATCTTAAGCCTCGATTTAGCCCTTATGAAGTACCCAAATGCAGGAATTTTCCTGGTCGGTGACTTTAATAGATGTCCTGTTTCAGCGTTACTAAGACATTTCGGACTAAAGCAAATTGTCAAAAAACCTACGAGGAAAAATGTTGCCCTGGATCTAATTCTTACGAATATGTCTGCCTGTTGCAACCCTGCATTGGTAACCTCTCCTATTGGACTAAGCGACCATAGCTCTGTGTTATGTACACTTAAAAGAAATCTGATAAAAAACGAGACCAATAAAGTGAAAATTCGACGTAATGTATATGCCAACAAGACAGCGTTTGGAAAATGGTTAGCTGATTATAATTGGTCGACTTTGTATCGTACTGTCTCGTGTAAAGACAAGCTAGATATTTTCACGAAAGTTATCAACAGTGGTTTAGATTGTTTCTTTCCGATTAAAATTATCAAACTACATGCTAATGATAAACCCTGGGTAACGCCCGAATTCAAAGAAATCATTAAAGATAGGCAAAAAGCATATCATGACAGGAATATCCAAAAGTACAATTATTTGCGTAACCTAGCCAATAGAAAAAGGAAACAACTGAGGTCCAGCTATCTTGATAAAAAAATGGACCAGCTTAAATCTAATCCTAACCCGCAAAAGTGGTGGGATTGTTTAAAACAATTCGCAGGGTATCCGAAGAGAAAGGCAATATCGTCTATGGTCCTTGACAATGAGATTGTTGTTGGAAATGTTTTAGCAAATAAAATTAACGACTTCTTCATATCAATTACTAATGAAATTACACCTTTACAGCCAGAATCTACAGAAAGTCAGTTCGAGTTTAATGAAAGTAACATTCATCCCCAATTTATTATTGACGAAGAAAGTGTGTATAATAAATTGTCTGATATATGTGTCTCGAAATCGTCAGGTTCAGACGGCATCCCAAATTGGGTACTTAAACATTATGCTTATATCTTAGCCTTACCAATTGCCTCACTTTTTAATGCTTCGATACAGCAACAGCATGTTCCTGCAGTATGGAAAGACGCTGAAGTTATTCCAATACCAAAAATATCGGTACCTGCAGACATAACAACCGATTTGCGTCCTATTTCATTGACACCCACTTTGTCTAAAATCTGCGAATCGTTTGTATCTGATTGGTTGATTAGTTCAATCAAGAACAAAATTGATAAGAGGCAATTTGGCTCTTTGAAGAATTCCTCAACGACTCATAATTTAATTAGTTTGGTACATCACTTATTAAAGGAAACTGATGCGTCAAAGTGCGCCGTTAGAGTGTTTCTTCTTGACTTTTCTAAGGCTTTCGACCTGATAGACCACAACATTTTGTTTCATAAATTATTGGAATTGAACGTTCCCCCAACTATTTTTAATTGGATTAAAAGTTTTTTAACTGGACGGAGGCAATGTGTGAAGCTGGGTAGTTGGTCTTCGAGTTGGAAAGTTTTAAACGGAGGAGTACCGCAGGGAACTGTTTTGGGTCCTGTTTTTTTTTGGTTTTTTTTTTTGGTTATGATCAACGATCTCCTCGATGAATGGCCCGATCGATGGAAGTATGTAGATGATAGTACGGCTACTGAAAGTGTCATGGTTGATTGTAGCAGTAATCTTCAGGATCTCGTCGACTATATCTATAATTGGACGGTTACAAATAATATGAAACTTAATGTCACTAAATGTAAAGAAATGATCCTTGACTTTGGTAGGGTAAAACGGAATTTCCCAGCATTATTAATCGAGAACACTGAGGTTGAACGTGTAAATTCTGCCCAAATTCTCGGCGTTACGATCCAAACCAAAATGAATTGGAATGAACACGTTAATAAAATTGTTAAGAAATCTGGGAAAAGATTGTATATGCTCAGGTTATTGAAACGAGCCAACGCTGACACTAGAATGTTATCCATCGCATTTACCACTATTATAAGGCCAGTCTTAGAATACGCTTGCCAAGTTTGGCACTTCAACATTCCAGGTTATTTGCGTGATGATATTGAAAGGGTTCAAAGAAGAGCTTTGAAAATTATTTTACCAGAACTTAGCTATAACGATGCACGCGAACTTATTAATATTCCATCCTTGAAGGAACGACGTGAGATTTTATGCGAACAGTTCTTTTTGAGAGATGAGAACCTTCAAAAATTGGATGAATTTTTACCTAATAAATCCTCTTCGGTCTATGATACGAGGGGAAATTGTAAATATAATAATTATTATTGTAAAACAGAACGTTTTAGAAAATCCTTCTTACCACAAATTATTTCGAAATTAAATTGTAAATAGTAGTTTACTCCTTTATATTTAATTATTTGTAGTATAGCTGATGTAATTTAACCTTCGGTTACAAAATCAGTAAATATATTTAATAATAATAATAATACTTTCTTTCTTCTTGCAATTCAACTCCAAGAGCTTTGGTATTTTTAACTTTTTTAATCAATTGATTATTTATTTTAACTCCTTGATGGGTATCAATATTACTTATTTTATGTCGTGTTCCAATTAAAACATACTCGGTTTTCGCTATATTTAGACTTAGTTTATTTGCACAAAGCCATTTCTGAACATTTCTCATGTCTACGCTCGCCCTCTCTTCCGCCTCACTAATTGTTCTGCCTACTGCCGTTAAGTTAGTATCATCAGCAAACATTCTTGGAGTTGTGCGTTCTAGGCAGCTTGGCAAATCATTTATATACATAATAAATAAGAGAAGGCCGAGTATACTCCCCTGAGGAATGCCACAAATGATTTCTTTCTCCACCGAGAGTATACTGGCCAATTGACAACTTTGAGTTCGGTGCGTCAAATAGCAACGTAAAAGATTTAATGCTTTCCTTTGGAAACCATACATTTCAAACTTACTTAACAGTATTTCGTGGTCGACTGTATCGAATGCTTTTTTTAGGTCAAGAAAAACAACTAAGTTATACAGCCCACGGTCCATGTTGGTATACCATTCGTTCGTACAATCCAATAATGTAGTAGTTGTGGAATGATAAGGTCTGAAACCAAATTGGTGTTTTGAGAAAAGATTATTCTGGTTAAGATACTCATACATTTGATCATACATAATTCTTTCCATAAGTTTACTTACTACAGGAAGGATTGATATCGGTCTATAGTTGTCCAACATGGACCGCTGACCTTTCTTAAACAATGGAATAACCCTTGCAGCTTTCCAATCAGAAGGAAATTGATCCGAGTCAATTGACATATTAAAAATCTCAGTAAGAGAAGGTGCAATAACTGGAGCTGCTACTTGTAGAATTTTAGCTGAAATTTTATCCATTCCAGTCGCTTTGGTGGTAGACAAATTAACTAGAAGAGTGTAAACCAATGTTACACTCACTGGTCGAAATGAGAAACTGTTCAGTTTGTCTTAGATTTTTGTTCAGTAATAAAATCTCGAAAACTAACGTCATTGTCATTTGGAATAGACTCAGCAAGCTTTGGACCAATATTACTAAAATGATCATTAAAAATGTCGACTAATTCGTCGGTCGATGTAACAGTTTTAACTGGAAGTTTAATTTCATTAATCGTAGTCTGTTTTCTGTTTCGACCTAATATATCGTTTATTGTTCTCCAAGCATATTTAGGATTCTGTTTATTATTTGTGAATTTGTTTGCATAATAATCTCTTTTAGCACTGCGCAAAGCAGTGTTGGCAACATTTCTAGATGACTTATATAGTCTCCAGTCTTCTTCTTTATTTGTCTTTATTGCTTTACGCTTAAGAGCATCTCTTTTAAATAATTTTTCCTTTACTTCCCGGCTTACCCAAGGAATATTGCCCCCTTTTCTTAATCTTTTTACTCTCACAGGGGCATGTTTATCCAGCACATCTACAAAAAATGTTTTCCATAACCGCCACATTTCATCTACATTTCTTTTAAATCTTATTTCTTCCCAAGGTATATTTTGTAAGTCATATAGAAAGCCTGAAACATTGAAATTCTTAAAATTTCTATACTCGACAGAACCTTGTAAATCAGTTTTTATTCTTGTACTTATTTTCCGAATACTATAAATGAGGCTGTGATCACTAATTCCGAGATGGACTACACCTGAAAAAATTATTTTTTCAGGCATTGACGCAATTACTACATCCAATAATGATTGGCTAGACTGGGTAATACGCGTAGGGTTATTCATTAATTGTGTAAGCTGATATAATTCCAAAACGTCTTGAAGCTTTCTAGTGGTGGACAAAGTTGGTTCTAGCATATTACAATTTAAATCTCCCAAAATATAAAATTCTATATTTTCATCATCAATTGATTTGATTAGCCTCTCAATTTTTATAAACACTTCACTAGCGGAACATGGTGGTCTATAAATACTTGAAACTATAAAAGATTGACTATTAGCCTGTTTAATTTCCACACAGACAGCTTCAAGGCCTGTTGGAACTAGATCAGGGCGATTTTCATAATTTATATGGCGTCTTATATAAATACATACCCCTCCTCCATTTCTATTCCGATCAGCACGTAACAAGTCATAACCTTCAATGCTAACAATCCCATCGGAAATAGTGGAGTCCAAACGGGTTTCATTAACTGCTAAAACATCTAAATATTTATCGTGAAGTAATAATCGGATTTCATCAAGGTGTTTCGGAAGGCTAACTATATTAAGCATAGCCATCTTAAAACCCCTTGTTTTCGGAATATTTAAACAGGCATCATTAGCACTCCTCCTCGACCCGTCCTCATTTCAATTATGCGAACTTAAGAAATATGAAAAGTTTGCCTGAAGCAAAGAGCTACCTTCTCGGTTTAAATGCAGTCCTCTACTATTTAAATGAGAGCGACTAATATTACTATTGTCTAAAAATGCAAGCTTTTTCTTGAAGCAGCTTGACTTTAATATATTGTTAGTTTCATTTACCTTCGTTGTAAGTTCCTCTCTATCGCATCTAGTGACTAAAGAAGAGATGATGATTTCAGTATCATTGCAATCCTTTTTAAAATTCTCTGCTAACTCGATAATTTTCTTTGCAATTTCTTTAGGACTTAAATAGCGTATGTCGTTTGTGCCTGCATGGATAATGAGCTTATCGGGTTGCTTTCGTGCAGTGGGCTTTAAGAAATCAGACATATCATTAACTGTTGCACCTGAGAAAGACTTAACTATTGCGTTTCTGTCAGTGTTGGCTACTTCCCAACCTTTTACATATTTTATAATCGAATCTCCAGCTATAACGACCGTTTCTTTAGTGCGTTGTCTTTCTGTTGTTATTTCCCCACTTGCCTTATGCGCTTCTCTTGTTTGCTCGTTTTCCTTTGCCTTTTGTTCGTTATTCTTCACCTTTTGTTTCTTATTCTTATTCTTCTTATGCTTTTGTTCCTGATTAATCTGCTGTGACCTCTGCTTGTTGGCTTTCGATTGAGCAGCTGAGGAAGCATACGGTGAGAAGCATACAGTGAGGAAGGATACAAACTTTTACTCAATGGCCTCGTGGCCAAATGGATAAGGTGTCTGACTACGGATCAGAAGATGGCAGGTTCGAGTCCTGGCGGGGTCGTATCACATTATCATCTTAATTTATTTCAAGTGCGAAAATGTTTCCGGGAAATTCTTGAAGAACCTGCGGAAAATTTGGTAATTTATAATGGTACCCAGGAATTCGTGACAAGTGGCCTCATGGCCAATGGATAAGGCGTCTCACTTCGGATGAGAAGATTCCAGGTTCGAATCCTGGTGGGGTCGAAATTCGAAACATTGTAACAATTACTTTTCAGAAAAAAATATTTTGCAAATCGGATGAGTTGTTACTGAATGTTAGTGCAATTTCGCAGTGACAATTTTAGACAATCTCAACAAATCTCTGTATCCAAAATCTGTCGAACGCACACCAAGCACGACGTGCTCAATACACTCAATATATCAGACAAGAAAAGTACTCAGATGACAAACAGCAAATGTACGTATTCTTGGATTTTTTATTTGTCTCTTGCTAATGGAACGTTTGCAGGCTGACCTGTTAGCTCAGTCGGCAGAGCGTGGTGCTAATAACGCTAAGGTCGTGAGTTCGATCCTCACACAGGCCAAATCGAACAGACGAGTAGATTTTTTTAGCCTGTGGAATTTGGAGATAGCATCGTGAACTACTGGTAATATAACAAAATTCACATGCTAATTTATCTGGGTTCTTTGATGATTGCGCATTACTTGAAAAATTTAATCGAAAGAAACCGCCTGGCGAGATTCGCTGCACTTGATGGATGCGCAGCACTACTAAGTTGGAAGCTCGCGTCGAAATTGGAGTGGTGATTTTAAGATATTAATTCCTGATGGAGACTGCTGAAACGGACGGAAAATCCGTGACATCGACTACTTTCCAACCGTTGTGGAGGACTGAAATTCTGTCGGCAGTGAGGAAGCATACAAACTGTTACTCAATGGCCTCGTGGCCAAATGGATAAGGTGCCTGACTACGGATCAGAAGATTCCAGGTTCGAGTCCTGGCGGTGTCGTATCACATTATCATCTTAATTTATATTTATATTACTTCAAGAGCCAAAATGTTTCCGAAAAATTCTTGAAGAACCTGCGGAAAAATTTGGTAATTTATAATGATACTTAGGAATTGACGACAAGTAGCCTCATGGCCTAATGGATTAGGCGTCTAACTTCGGATGAGAAGATTCCAGGTTCGAAATTCGAATCCTGGTCGGGTCGAAATTCGAAACACTGTAACAATTACTTTTGAGAAAAAAATATAATGCAAATCGGATGAGTTATTACTGAATGTTAGTTCAATTTCGCAGTGACAATTTTAGACAATCTCAACAAATTGCTGTATCCAAAATCTGTCGAACGCACACCAAGCACGACGTCCTCAATACACTCAATATATCAGACAAGAAAAGTACTCAGATGACAGACAGCAATTGTACGTATTCTTGGATTTTTTATTTGTCTCTTGCTAATGGAACGTTTGCAGGCTGACCTGTTAGCTCAGTCGGCAGAGCGTGGTGCTAATAACGCTAAGGTCGTGAGTTCGATCCTCACACAGGCCAAATGGAACAGACGAGTAGATTTTTTTAGCCTGTGGAATTTGGAGATAGCATTGTGAACTACTGGTAATATAACAAAATTCACATGCTAATTTATCTGGGTTCTTTGATGATTGCGCATTACTTGCAAAAATTTAATCGATGGAAACCGCCTGTCGAGATTCGCTGCACTTGATGGATACACAGCACCATTAAATTGGAAGCTCGCGTCGAAATTGGAGTGGTGATTTTAAGATATTAAATCCGGATGGAGACTGCTGAAACGGACGGAAAATCCGTGACATCGATTACTTTCCAAGCGTTGTGGAGGACTGAAGTTCTGTCGGCAGTGAAGAAGCACACAAACTATTACTCGATGGCCTCGTGGCCAAATGGATAAGGTGTCTGTCTACGGATCAGAAGATTCCAGGTTCGAGTCCTGGCGGGGTCGTATGACATTATCATCTTAATTTATATTTATATCATTTCAAGTGCCAAAATGTTTCCGAGAAATTCTTGAAGAACCTGCGGAAAATTGGGCAATTTATAATGGTACCTAGGAATTGATGACAAGTGGCCTCATGGCCTAATGGATAAGGCGTCTCACTTCGGATGAGAAGATTCCAGGTTCGAATCCTGGTGGGGTCGAAATTCGAAACACTGTAACAATTACTTTTGAGAAAAAAATATAATGCAAATCGGATGAGTTG
Source organism: Paramuricea clavata (assembly GCA_902702795.2). Taxonomy (NCBI): domain Eukaryota; kingdom Metazoa; phylum Cnidaria; class Anthozoa; order Malacalcyonacea; family Plexauridae; genus Paramuricea; species Paramuricea clavata. The sequence continues at coordinate 5,400 of CACRXK020003731.1, read as the reverse complement.
TTACTGAATGTTAGTGCAATTTCGCAGTGACAATTTTAGACAATCTCAACAAATCTCTGTATCCAAAATCTGTCGAACGCACACCAAGCACGACGTCCTCAATACACTGAATATATCAGACAAGAAAAGTATTCAGATGACAGACAGCAAATGTACGTATTCTTGGATTTTTTATTTGTCTCTTGCTAATGGAACGTGTGCGGGCTGACCTGTTAGCTCAGTCGACAGAGCGTGGTGCTAATAACGCTAAGGTCGTGAGTTCGATCCTCACACAGGCCAAATCGAACAGACGAGTAGATTTTTTTAGCCTGTGGAATTTGGAGATAGCATCGTGAACTACTGGTAATATAACAAAATTCACATGCTAATTTCTCTGGGTTCTTTGAAGATTGCGCATTACTTGGAAAATCGAAGGAAAACCCCTGGCGAGTTTCCCTCAGGGCGCTATAAAACACGGGCGTGGAAACGGCAATGACGCCCCTGATCTATGTGTGATGCGCGGACCCCCCGTAGGTTTTCGAATATTGGAAATTCTCATTCGAATATCAACATTTGAAGAGAAAGACACGGCAAGAGTTAAAATAAGAAACATGGTCATGTTTGAAACTCATTTGCAAATGAACACCAAAACGATTTACCTCTGGGATGAACTATATGGAATGAGAGGTTTATTTACTTAATGTTTATGCTACAGTCAAGAGGGAATATTGTAAAGAAAATGTGGTTTGTCTGGAACAGCCTGAAAAGGTCAGTGCACTGTTAAAGACATAAAGTGGTTGAAACGAATATTTTTTCTAAAGATACGGTTTTTCCTACGAGTCTATAGCTTGGGACTATCTTTTAGCGTCATAGAGAACTGAAAAAAATACAAGTCGAAATATTTTTTTCCGCGCTTCGTGTTTCATGTGTGATTTTATGAGTAAAAATCTCTGACAGTGCCGGTAAAAAGTCATGTTTTAACAAAAAAGCCGGTCTCCTTTTTAAGAAAAATCTATTTTAAATAGCTTTGACAACAACTGTGCCAATTATTAGGCAAAGTTTTTCATCTAGGAAAAAAGATACAAATAAAAATATTTTTTCCGCGGTTTGAGTTTCATGAGCAAACATGTCAACATTGACCTTGTCCTTTTGAGTGAGACCATGGCCAATCAAGCCAAAAAGCTGTGTTTTAACAAAAAAGCCGGTCTTCTTTATAATAAAAATCGAATTTCAATAACTTTATTAATAACTGTGCAAAATTTTAGGCCACGTTTTTCACCTAGGAAAAAAGATACAAGTCGAATCATTTTTTCCGCGCTTCGTGTTTCATAAGTAAAAATGGCTGACAGTGCCTTCGTCGTTTCATGTGAGACCAGGTCAAAACTAGGTGAAAAAAATCATGTTTTAACAAAAAAGCCGGTTTTCTTTTTAATAAAAATCGATTTTCAATAACTTTATCAACAACTGTGCAAATTTTTAGGCCAAGTTTTTCACCTAGGAAAAAAGATATAAATAAAAATATTTTTTCTGCGGTTTGAGTTTCATGGCCAAACACATGGCTACATTGACCTTGTCCTTTCGAGTGAGACCATGGCCAATCAAGCCGAAAAGTTGTATTTTAACAAAAAAGCAGGTCTTCGTTTTAATAAAAATCGATTTTCCATAACTTTGTTAATAATTGTGCAAAATTTCAGGCAAAGTTTTTCACCCAGGAAAAGGGATACAAGTCGAAACATTTTTTCCGCGCTTCCCGCATACTAAATTAATGGCTAACAATAACAGTCGTTTCATGTACGACCATGTCAATACCAAGCCGAAAAACAATGCCTGATGGCATTTTCTCACCTGACAAGAAAACCATAATTTCTCCTGTTTCAACTACCATCTTTGGCTGGATATGGTCCCGCGGCTCAATTCATGCCTCTCCCCATCGTATAGCAGCCCTCTCTTCCTGCACCCCTCCAAAAACAGTGCGAGATCTTCGCGCTTTCATTGGATCCTACAAAATGCTCAGCCGTGTTATTGAAGGTTCAGCTTCCATCCTCGCCCCCCTCGAGAGTATTACCGCCGGGAACCAATGAAGCAGCCCTGTGGTTTGGTCTGAGACTCTTACAACCTCCTTCTACCACGCTCAAGAAGCACTTTCATCCAACAAGTCCATTGTGATCCCAAAACCTGAAGACCTACTTTGGATTGTTACTGACGGCTCTGTGAAGATGAATGGTCTCGGTGCCACACTCTATGCCCTTCGTGACAACAAATTGCTTCTTGCTGGTTTCTTCAGCGCAAAGACCAGAAAACATCAAGTTACTTGGCTCCTCTGCGAAGTTGAAGCACTGTCCATCGCGTCCGCCATCAAACATTTTGCTCCTTATATCATCCAGTCCAAGTTCCAAACCTGTGTGCTGACCGACAGCAAACCATGCGTCCAGTCTTTCGAGAAACTGTGCCGTGGCCAGTTCTCCGCCAGCCCACGTGTTACCACCTTCCTTTCCATCGCCAGCCGATACCAGATATCACTCCGCCACCTTTCTGGCTCTGCCAACTTGCCATCCGACTTCGCAAGCCGCAACGCACCACCCTGTGATGGCCCTCGTTGTCAGATTTGTTCCTTCATCTCTAAAGCTGACGACTCTGTGGTCCGCCCAATTTCCGTCCATGACGTTCTCTCTGGCGCTGTTACTCTTCCCTTGACCACTCGTTCTGCATGGTTACAAACCCAACAAGAATGTCCCGACCTACGCCGTGCCCACTCTCATCTCAAGCAGGGTACCCGTCCATCAAAGAAGTCCACCAATATTAAGGATGTCAAGCGCTATCTCAATGCTGCCTCTCTGTCTAGAGATGGTCTAGCGGTCGTTAGAAAAGAAGAGCCCTTTTCTCCTTCTCGCGAATGTATCATCGTCCCACGCCCTATCATAGACGGCCTGCTTACGGCACTCCATGTCAAACTTAACCACCCTTCTCGACACCAGCTCAAACAAGTCGTCCTTCGCTATTTCTACGCATTGGACCTTGATAAAGCCCTAGACCGGTGCTCACAGTCATGCCACATTTGTGCCTCACTTAAGAAGATTCCCAACTGTTTGATTGAACAGTCCACATCGGACCCTCCTGATGCAGTTGGCCTCTCATTTGCGGCCGATGTAATGAAGAGAAACAAACAGCTCATCCTGGTCGTTCGCGAGACAGCTACTTCGTTTACCACGTCCTGCCTAATAGAAAATGAACGCCATGATACTCTCCGTGCTAGCCTCATTTTCCTCTGCCTTGAGCTACGCCCAATATCTGGCCCATGCGCAGTAATCAGAGTCGATCTAGCTCCCGGATTTGCTTCCCTATCCAACGACGAGGAATTGCGACAACATAAAATTACCGTTGAGATTGGCCGCGTAAAGAACGTGAACAAGAACCCCGTGACCGAGAAATGCATTGCCGAGCTAGGTGATGAACTGTTGCGCGTCTCTCCAGAAGGTGGTACCGTCTCCCCTGTAACACTAGCGATTGCCACGGCAAACCTGAATACTCGTATTCGTAACAGAGGTCTATCTGCCCGTGAGATGTGGTACCAGCGTGATCATTTCAACAATTCGCGGCTTCCCATCTCCGACCTACACCTAATCAGAGAACAGCACTCTCACCGTATACATAATCACCCTGCCAGTGAGAAGTCTAAAACCCCCAGTGGTCAACGCCGAGCATCTCCCGCTCTTCAAGTTGGTGACCTAGTATATATCACTTCAGATAGCTGCAAAACTCGTGCACGAGATCGATACTTGGTTGTGTCAATTGATGGGTCGCGTGGTGTAATGTACGCAAGTTTGCTGGTTCCCAACTCCGATCCTCGCCATATCGCATCAAGTTATCAGAGTGCTTTCTTGTCACCAACAATTTCACTGCTCCACCTCCAAGTCCTCGTCTCCACCAACCTCACAAGTCCACTCCAGCTGCTGAACCCAAGCCTCCCTGTCCACCTCGAGTCCCGGAACAGTTATCCCTTCCACCTTACAACGATGATTGTGTTTTACCCTCATCTCACACCACTTGTTTGCCTGGTCCTGATTACAAATGCTCCCCGTCTAACTCTTATAAAGCTGACGAACTCACAACTAGTCTTCCTAGCTCCTGCCAGTCACCCTCCACCCCCGCTGCATCCGAAGATTCACCTGCCCCTCGACGCTCCAGTCGCCAACGCCATATAATTCTCCCGTTCACCTGCAAGACTTTGTTACATAGTTGAACGTTTATATATAGCTTAAATTTATATTGGTTTACACTAACACTCTCGGAACAATATGGAGAGAAAGACAGACAAAAAGTAGTCACGCCATAGTGTGGCTTTCAGTTGTTATTGTTATTAGTAAGGATTACATGCGCCTGCGATCTTGTTCGCGCCCAGGCGACCTATACTGCATGTTAATATATTCATGTGGCTCGTCTTGGCCTCGTTGTTTTCATCATAATATATTATTAAAGACTACCGTTTAAAGTCGTTGTTATAGCGTCGCTGTTGAGCACCCTCCTAAACATTGGCGCTGAGACTCGTGCAGCACAGTTTTGTGTCTTGAGACTGAGCACAGTTTTGTGTCTTGAGACTGAGCACAGTTTTGTGTCCTGAGACTGAGCACAGTTTTGTGTCCTGAGACCGAGCACAGTTTTGTGTCCTGAGACTCGTGCAGCACAGTTTTGTGTCCTGAGACTGAGCACAGTTTTGTGTCTTGAGACTGAGCACAGTTTTGTGTCCTGAGACTGAGCACAGTTTTGTGTCCTGAGACTGAGCACAGTTTTGTGTCCTGAGACTCGTACAGCACAGTTTTGTGTCCTGAGACTGAGCACAGTTTTGTGTCTTGAGACTGAGCACAGTTTTGTGTCCTGAGACTGAGCACAGTTTTGTGTCCTGAGACTGAGCACAGTTTTGTGTCCTGAGACTCGTACAGCACAGTTTTGTGTCCTGAGACTGAGCACAGTTTTGTGTCTTGAGACTGAGCACAGTTTTGTGTCCTGAGACTGAGCACAGTTTTGTGTCCTGAGACTGAGCACAGTTTTGTGTCCTGAGACTCGTACAGCACAGTTTTGTGTCCTGAGACTGAGCACAGTTTTGTGTCTTGAGACTGAGCACAGTTTTGTGTCCTGAGACTGAGCACAGTTTTGTGTCCTGAGACTGAGCACAGTTTTGTGTCCTGAGACTCGTACAGCACAGTTTTGTGTCCTGAGACTGAGCACAGTTTTGTGTCTTGAGACTGAGCACAGTTTTGTGTCCTGAGACTGAGCACAGTTTTGTGTCCTGAGACTGAGCACAGTTTTGTGTCCTGAGACTCGTACAGCACAGTTTTGTGTCCTGAGACTGAGCACAGTTTTGTGTCTTGAGACTGAGCACAGTTTTGTGTCCTGAGACTGAGCACAGTTTTGTGTCCTGAGACT
>CACRXK020003730.1:0-34833 GCA_902702795.2 Paramuricea clavata | reverse complement strand
ATTAACGTAGCCAAACTGCATAATCTACACAAAAAATGAATTACACAGACGCATACATTGATACATGAAATTGAAATCGCGAGAAGAAAGACTGATTTTACTGTCATAGCTAGGGTACGTATGTCTACAGAATTTTATGAAATTCATGAAATGAAAACATGCATTTATATTCCGACTATTATATATAATAGCCAGAATATAAATGCAGTTGTCTAACCTGATATATTTGCTCTTTTCATGTAAAATAGTAGCTATAGTATTATTCCTAAACGAAGTTCGTCCTTCATAGGTTTCTTTTTCTAACGCTAATATATATATATATATATATATATATATATATATATATATATATATATATATATATATATATATATATATATATATATCTCTCTCTATATATATATATATATATATATATATATATATATATATATATATATATATATATATATATATATATATATATATATATATATTGATATCGGACGTGCATTTTATTAGTATAAAAAACGGCTCATTATAATTTTGTTTTCCATGAAAAAAAAACGGCGCATGCATGCAGGTGTTTAATTGTCTGGACTACGGCGCGTGTTTATTGATGGCCCTTTTCGGCCATCGTATACTTGTGAGTGTTCGAAGATATGCATTAAGTCCCGCGGCACGTGTGCGGTGGGGTTAAGATAGCCACTTTATCCACGCATGTCATTAATTAATCTCTTGAATAATTTCAACCACGATTATTAATGCTTCTCCCAAGACCAGGTTCAGCTAATATACATGCATGTACGCCAGTGAACTCTATGTAAACATAGAATAACGCATGTTTACACAGAGTTCACTGGTGTTCGTGCGTGCAAGCTGACAAGTTGCAAGGTAACGTGGATACGTATTTTGTAATAATACTCGTGCCTGAAATAGTTCAACAGGTTTAATTTTTATAGGAAATGGTAGGCGCGCGCGTGAATACTGAGTGACTCTCTAAACGCAACCGCACGCATGCACTGGAGGATCTTGCAGCTTAGGCCTACACCGTGCAACAGCTCACCCGGTCATAGGCTAAGTAGTTTGCTCAATAGTTTCGGCCGTATATTCTATAATTCGTATGCGTTCGGTGTAATAATACTACAATACTTTAAAGTCTAAAGCCCTTGAAAACACGCACTGCTACCACCCATTCTTCGTCGTTGCGGTTCGTCTTCGATTTTTTCTGACGACATTGATTGTCGGCCTTTTCGTGTTCTGCCCACGTTGAACTAATATTTTGTCCAGCGCAGATTTCCTGTACGTCTGAGTTTCTACAAGAAAAGGTATACGTACGTTATATAAAATTATATTCACATTGTAACGTGCGGTTGTAACGTGCGGTTGTAACGTGCGGTTGTAACGTGCATTGTAACCAATGTAACGTGCATGGTAACGTGCATTGTAACGTGCATTGTAAAATGCATTGTAATGTGATAGTGGCCCGCTACTATATTTGATCTTTGCCTTTGGTTCACTAAAATAAATTAATCTCTAATAATAATAGAATTGGTTACGTATATAATTCAGCGTGTTAATTAAAAATAAGGCAATAAGGTACGGACTACGGGCACAAGAATGGCCTATGCCGGCTATGGTTATACCTGCATGTGCCTGTGGCAATGAACAAATTTGTACGTGACGTTATCTACTGCACAAAACATAACTATTTTTTGAGCGCACGTTTCTTTAAAACTGATTTGAGAATTAGAGGTCGGATGGGGTCTAGAGTATAGATTTAGAACCTTAAAATAAAAATATTGTATGAAAATTCTTGAATCTCGAATTCATTGAGTCTTGCCGTGAATTAAATTCGTCTCATTTAAATTCGACGATAATGCGACGTATGAAACATGCCTATAATTCTTCTCTTTGTCGAATTGCAAAACATCAAACAAAAATTGTGAGATATTGTCCAAAGACACATGCAGGCACACGCTTCAGTTCCGTGCAAGTATTTTCGGGGTTTTGTATTTTTATTCTCGCGAAAATGCGAATAAAAACTTTAGCCAGGGACGCTGGAACTGTGGGGGGGGGGGGACAGGAAGGGCAGCTGCCCCCGTTGCCCTTTACCAGGAAGGGCAATTAAGGGGGGCAAAGGTGCCCTTTCAATTTAAAGGATTGCCTTGGCGAAATAGCGAATTGTCAGAAATGTTGGTGCAATTCTTTTATGCAGTCAATGAGTTTCAAGAATAGCACAATCGCCCGGCGGAGAACCCTCTCACACCTACATCATCCAATAAATAGAAAACATGATTAGGCGAAGTTCAATTTCCAATGTTTTGCAAACATCTCTTAGCATATATAAATTCAAAAGTGGCCTTTCACGAAAATCTGCCCCCTTGCCGTCACATCGTTCCGGCGTCCCTGACTTTTGCGATATCTTGCTCTGCAAATACATAAAATTTGGTCGGCTGAGATTGAATTTGATTGTATATATTTGTTAATTCACATCGCATGCATTAAGTGTTCATTCGCTATGACATCATTATGAGAAAGATCTAAAAATTCGGCGCATGAATGGGGTGACGATCTGAATTGGGAATTAAGGTTTTCGAATACTCATAGCTTGGTGTCGTATAATCTTATAAAAGGATTGCAACCAATCTTTTGGGACTTAAAATATACAATAAAACTGCATGTGGTTATTTTGATGCCAAATTCAATGAAAGATATAATGATGGAATGTACCACAAACATGCATGGCCGCCGTGACATAACGTTGCATGTTCACCTGTAAGTATTGATATAGCAGGGAATCTCATATAGTTTATTATACTTTATAATCGCATTTTCAGTAAGCTTAGATATACGGGACGCTGCGACCGATATTATACTATGAGAATTTATTTGAGGAATTCCGCTGCGCATCTTAGTGTTCAGTTTTGTTGAGTTATGGATGTAAAAAGTATAAAAACGTACCGTTAATAAGAATGACATGTACATCTTCTGTACTTGTAAGCTGTAATCCAAATGTTTACTAGATTCCTTTACTAGATTCCTTTACTAGATTCCTTTACTACCACGACTGGACAACGGAAATGCTGTAAAAATATCATTATAGTCAGATAATTATAATTTCAGTTATATTCTCTCCTAACATTAAAAGGGAAACGGTCAATAAAGATATACATTTTTTCACTATGAACAACGGAGCAGGCAAATAGCTAATTATGCATTATTCAGTATGTTGCTATACATCCCTTGAGTGCGACAAATCTACACTGGATGTGTTATAGATATAATTAGGCAAATCACACCACCATGCACGCAACTCTACGAATTAACTGTTAATAGAAAGACCACATTTATCCATTCAGCGCACGTACAAAGTTTCACTTCATCCCTACTCAAGTTCACACACATCGCACTCTATACATATATGCATGATGTGGCAACTTAAGGTGCGATATATCTATATTTGGTGACCATATATGTGTCTACATTGTACCATGTTAATTGCTATCATATAGTTTCTGAACGATGTCGTTACTCTGTGTACAATTTGTCTACCTTGGGGAGTAGAGAATTTATGAGTTCGTATTCAAATCAAATTATAACCGACTTTAAGCCGAGATTGGGGTTAGTGGTTAGGAGCTAAACGATATAAGTTAAAGTTATATATGGGTTAAGTAAATGTGGTTGAGAGTGCATGAGTGTTGGAAGTAACGCGATCTTGGTTAGCTATTCTCAACGCTTTCCCGACACTATCATGTGTTCCACATGGAACATTTGTGAAACATTTATTTTGCTAATCTAGAACCTATATCAACTCACGTCGACTCTAATTCTCGTTTGATCAGTTTAGGTTTTAGGGGATTGGTTGCGAAAAATGATGGATTAATTTAAGGGATGAGCTAGGTTGAATGACATTAAAAAGATTTACGCCTAATTTTATTGGTAATGTGAAAGATATTATTGCGCCCAGTATAGGCTATAAACTCGACGTCAAACTCAAAATTCACATCAACTCGAGACGAACTGTATATAATTCGGGATTAACTCGAACTCATGTTTTACAATATCCCGCCTGCTTTGTATGTGGAATGTAATTGTGCCTTCTTTTTGTACCTATACTTGGTGTATATTTAACAAATATAAAACATTTTCCGTGTTGATATACAGTTATATCAACACGAGTGAAAATTGGGAAAACGAGAAATTGTTTGTTTAATTTGTGTACGGTACATGTCTTATCAAACATAAGGTGGGTACACTTTGCATATATTAGACACTTGCACCGTATACAGCTATTTCAAATTAAAAGCTATTTAAATCCCCGAGCAAAGCGGAGAAGTCGAATACGAGCGCCAAAGGCTGATGGGAAGCGCTAAACCAGCAGCCTTTCGCTCTCGTAGTCGATTTTTCCGCTTTGCTCGGGGACAACCTTAATTGAAACAGCGGTATAGTTATTATATACAAGATAGGTGAAGTGGACACAAAGTCTACAAACCAAAGTAGACATATCATACAATATAAAAAATTACCTGTAGTTCCGGTTTCCGACCGACCCTATTTTTTCTGCCGACCCTATTATTTTTTCAACGCGATTGACCATGCCAGTGTGCGACCCTATTTTAGTGGTTGCGGGCTGCTCATACAGCGTGCCAAAATGGCGTCTGTTGTCACACTAATTATTTAACCAAATTGCCTATATTCGTCCATAGAAAATACGCATCTCTAGTTACTATTGATGTCGGGATTCTACTACAAATCGCCCAGCAAAAAACCTCAAAACCATGAAAAAATTATCCAAAAAGAATTATTTCCGACCTACCGACCCTAAGGGAGCGGTCATTATTTATGGTGGGGGATGGCACAGAAGCGAAATGTTTTTCGTGGCAAAAATTTTGCTGACCCAACCATTAAAAAGTAAAAAAAAATATTACCCAACCTCAAATATCAATTAAAAAATAAATATCCACCCCTGGCCAAAAGCGTTACAAACGGACACCATTCAGTTGTCACACATGTCCTTTACCACTTCTATGACATGAGTTTGATAACTGCTTGTGCAATTTTCTGCAGTCTAAAGTTTCATGTTGTCTGCACATGTACTTTCTTTCGAGACACCCATTTGCCTCCTGACAAATCGGAAAATGATCAAGATAGTGACTCTGATTGATTGGATTGATTTACATATTGTATTGACATATGACTGTTGACATTGCTTTTTAGTCTTCAATATTTGAGTGAGTCATGCTTTGGAAATGACAATAAATTTTTATCACCCAACCCTTGATTTGTTTTCTTTTTCATTTACCCAACATTTTACTCACTCAAAATTTTGTTTACCCAACCCTTTTCTCTTCGGTGCCACCCCTGCCATAAATAATGACCGGTCCCTAAATTTTCCACGATATGAAACTGGAACCACAAGTATTTTTTAAGCCCATGCAGGGCCGGCATTAGGGCGCAATGAAACTTAATGGGTGAAACTGCACGAGCGCGCAAGCGCAACTCGCACGCACTTTTTTCTTATTTTAATTAGTGCACCAGATTTGGAAATCTCGTTAAATTCTATTACTAGCTCTTAAAACGTAAAATACGACTCATTTTCGAAGACACAGTCAGAAGTTATTAATTGTGCTGGGTGTCTCTACGTAGTAGTTAAAATATGAGCAGCTGATCATTTACAATGGCGAGCGCGAGCCATTGTTAAATACCCATAAAGATTAGCTGCTCATATTTTAACGTACTTGTAAAATGAATTTATTTGTTTACTTTATTAGACCTTATTAGTATTCTCTTTAGTAGACCTTATTCCCATCTCACGCTTCATTAGCATGCTATCAAAACTTAAATTAGTATAACAATCAATAACAAACTTCATAAACATCCATGCTTCTTAATTAGCCTAATAATGTTAACTTTGATGAACATATCCCTCTAACTAGCCTGCTCACAGACGTTGTAGTTCTTACGCCAAGCGACGAAATACTACCGTCTGCTTACTCGAGCGCCAAACTGAATTCCGCTACGTCGACCAATCAGAATTTACCTTCCAAATTCTGGAAAGTGACGTCAGTTGATTTAGGAGCGGAATAAATATAAATATATATTTTGAAAGCAGTCGTCGGTTGAATTTTGGTCAAAATTGCACATAAATTGAATTTAAAGATACTGATACTTGTCCAGGTAATAAAATGCACCATTAATGATCAGATTTGGATATTAAAGATGTTCGGTTATATTTAAAACGCGGACAGGATTGGCATATTTAATATACTGTATGAAGCCAGACAGGCGAGACAGCATCAAATGCCGAATATATTTCGCTGAAATTTGAACTTTTGACGGATGTTTATCTTTATAAGACAACAGAACTCGGAAGACAGAAAATTTTATATAATACTGTGGCTTAGAAAGCGAAATATTAGCTTCAAAGTAAACTAATTTGCTGTTTGAGCAACCACTTCTGAACGTAAACTGTAAACACAACACAAACCCGAGAAACTTGTATTAATTAAATTGCGCCGTGATGAATTTTCCAATTCGCCCAAACTTTGAAACGTTTATACTCTAACTTGGCCATACTTTTCTACATGACAATGAGAGCTTAATCTTTTAGAAGTTTTCGTCGAAGTCATGGCATACTGTATAAGAAGTATCAAGAGCAACATTTGGATATATCCTGATATACTCGAGTTTCCCGATTGATTGTTTGTCATTGTTAACAAAAATTTAAATTTCGCCTATTGTATTGCTTTAGCACTTTATATACACCGATTGTTTGCTGAACATGCGAGAAGATGATCACAATATTATTCTACGTAAACATCGTGAAGTTCAACGCTATAGTTTCCAAAATATATCCACGCAAGTAAACAAATTTCGAGTTTCAACCCAAATAATATATTCCAATGCATGTGCAAGGGCTTTCCCCAGTAGCTAATCTCTCAATAAGGCGGCTTCTAATTGGCTCTAACTTTTTTGAACATTGCCATATGATTGGCTCCTAAAACAAAGGGAATTGAATATGCAGCTCGGGTATTCTGTGGCTCGGGTAAGCAGACGGTAGTATTTAATTGGCGTCGCTTAATTGGCGTATAAGAACAACAACGTCTGTGAGCAGGCTACCCTCTAACGCGACTTTATAATCTTTAATGTGGTTTACAGGTGTGCACATGTGACTTAAATACTGCTTCGTGATTTGTTTGTGGCCTTATTAATTATTCATGAATTTTACAAATAATGTTCTGGTATAAACCAGTGTTAGCACCAATCTTAGCACCTCTATTTTAGTGTCTTTGATAAACCTATTTAAATCACCAAGCATATATATGTGGTATACTTGGCGTTATACTCATTATAAAATTCATACATGGCATGCAAAACCATGGCAAGGATATGGTGAAGAAAAATCAAACCAAAATATGTTTATGAAGCGAATTTGGCCATGATCTCGGAAGCTCAGTCTTTGGTACGCTGAGCTCAGCCTCAGGCTAGTGTCACTTAAGCCTGTATTCTGAATGTTCACTCATACTGACACTCAATGAGTGGAAGTTCAATCTGACTGTCATTGTTGTTTTTGTATAGCTGATGGTTAGTATTGTAATTACTATATGACTACTAGCTCAGTCTCCAGCTATTCAAAAACAGCATAAACACTCAAGAGAAGGTCAGATTGAACCTCTACTCATTCAGTGTGAGTATGCTTTTAGAATACAGGAGTAACAAAACACCCATGCTAAGCTTTAAGAAAAAAAATCCAGAATTTACTGTATAATTTGTTTTTGACTTGAAGATTTTCTTCTGAATACAGGGCATGAAATTAGAAATTTTCACCACCGCCCAGGCAAGTAGTAGTATGCTAGAAACTTAAAATCTGATCAACACCCCTGAAATCTAGTATCCAACACATGGATAATAATGTTCAAAACAAAGCAAAATGAGTTTTCAGTTGCAATTAAATTAATCTAATGAATTAACTAATATAATTTGTATAATTATGTATATGAAGGATTCATAAACAACTGAAAAATACTGTATCGTGTTACTAAAAATTTCAAGCCCTGTAGACTGAAGTCGCTCTGCCACTTTTTCCTTCTATACAGTCCTCCCTCCACCACCCACTGTATGGATTTCATAGCAATCGGTTTTATACATTAGCATATTAAATTTAAGTTTCATGATCATGCTTGATTTTAATACCTGATTAATTAACACATTAGGAACACTTTTGTACCATCCATGTAAAACTGTAATAATTAAGGAAACTTTTCTCATTGTTAACATGACTAATATTTAAAGTTCTATATCTTTGTGAAAATCTATGTTATTCAGTCAGCGTGGCATTAATTTTAATAAAATATATGTCTGTTTATCTATCTATCTATCTTCCCAAATAACTAATTTGCCTTCTAGAATAATTCCAGGTGGTGATGATACCCGACAATTCTGACATGTCCAAACTATTAAACCTTTTTTTAATATTTGTTTACAATGATGTCGTTTCAGTACAAGGGATTTTAAGGAAGCTGGATATTCTAAATTAATTTGAAAACAGTAAAAAAATAGTAATTTCATTTATATTCAGTAGGATTTTTAGTGGGGTGCAGGCAGTAGCACTGAGCATTAACGTTAAAGATTGTCATACAAAATAACAAAATAGGAGGGGTAAAGCAAAATTTTGGTGGGGTTGAACACTTTATAAGATAAGTTAGCATTATCCTAAAAAGAAGGAACCCCCCCCGCCCGCCCTAACCATACTCACCCTTAACCTCTGTCCCCAGTAAATTCGCCCATAAAAAGAATGAAGCTTCAACTAGGTTTATAGGGATGAAGGGAAAGCTCTAAAATTGCTATGTGGGCATTCTTTTCTTCCCACATGTAGAAAATTTGTGAAATTTCTATTCATGCAGCAAATTATAGTGCTCTATAATGGTGCATGCCCTGGTATTAGTTTAATATAACAACATTTGACAAGTCAAAATGGTGGTGTAGTCAATCTGTGTGGCTGTACAAGGCAAATGGTTAGTTTAATTGGCGTGTAAAATATTGATGGATATTTATCATGATATACTATAAATTATTCAGAATAATATTAAATGTTAATAATAACACCACAAAATATACTTGGAAGATGTGTATTTCATGAACACTTTTTGCATATATGTTTGAACTATCATGACAACTATCATCAATTTTCATGTGTGATGCTCTTGATTTAATACTGTATTAGTAAGTCATCATTAATAATCACTTTCATGACCATTCATTTATTGGTACTAAACATAATTTTTTGATGCTGGTGCTCTATATCTATATAATTTCTTAGGCTTATAAAATATTGAATAAATATTGTCTTGTTGAGCTTTTCAGGTTTAAAGCTCAGTCTGGCTTTGCCAATGTTAAATGACTCTGCCTTAGCTATAAATTAGTTTGACAAAATTCAGGTCTTATTCAAATCAAGAAAGGCAAACTATGTATACCTTATGTATACATGAGAAAATATGAAAAAATAAACAGCAAGGTAACTCCAAATCCTGGCTAGAAATAAAAGGTAAAAAACTATAGAAGGGGGCACTCCGGCCTTCTTCTTTGTAGTTAAGCTAGCCTCGAAGTTTAAACACCTAGCAATATAGATCTAAACTAAATATTAAAGCTAAAATATATCTAGACATAAGAGTTCAATCTTCAAAGTCAAATAATGTGAAATCAAGGCAATGAATCTCAGCCGGTCAACTCAAAAACAGTTGTAAAATAACATATAACCAACTAGATATGAAGTAATTGCCTACTAACCTTTCTTTTTGGAGTCCAAATACAACTTTCATTTTCGTTTAAGTTCTGAAATAACGTCTTTTTCGTTGAGAAACGGAAGCCATCTTGTTGTTTTGTCGAATCCTCTTGTTCGAAAACAAATTCTCATTTCCAAACATTTCAAGCTTTAATCGTCGGATATCTTTCAGAAAAGGCAACATACTCAACATTTTCGCTTTATACTACTTTATTACTGTCCATTAATCGCCAAAATATCATGTTTTTGGTGCTTTTTTCTTCGTAATAAAAGCTTGCAGTTTGTTTTCAAAAATATTTGTTAGTGATGGGCGATACCGAGTACTCGGTATTCGATACCAGCGATACCACAAACAGCGGTATCGGTATCGATTACTGACGTGGTATCGTTCGATACTTGCACCCTTTTTTAATTAAATGACTTGTTTAATTTCACTTCTTGGTTGAATAAGACTTTATTACAAAAATAAGTGTGAATTTGGAAAAAAATGGTTAATTGACAAAAATTTTAGAAAATTTTTGGATTTTAGAAAAAAAATTTTTGATTAATGGGGAAAATTGGTGATGTCCGGAAAAATTTTGGTATGTCCGAAAAAAATTTTTAACCCCTAAAATGGTACACTGACCGAAATTTTTTTGGCGACGGGGGGGGGGTCGCATACAGTAATGTAAAATGCTTTTCCGCCGCTGACCGGCAGGTATCGAAAGTAGCGATACTAGCAATTTAAGTACTCACTTCCGGTATCGAAAATTGAAATTTTGTGTTCATTTTGGTATCGAAATAGGTATCGGTATCGGCCGATACCGATCTTAAAAGTATCGGTATCGGTATCGAATTAAAAATCCTGGTATCGCCCATCCCTAATAATTGTATTCTGATTTCTGAATTCGCGCCTTCGCAGATAAAATCTGGCCACGTGATTGGTCAATTTTCCCGCCATAGAACAACTAGCCTGCAGATGCGGGTGTCAATAGGGTAGACGATTAGGGTGATAGGATCATGGTACTATGTTTACTTGTTGTGGTACAACCATACAAGTCAACTATTTTCACATTTTTAATGCTTTGATAGCTTACAATTATTCATTGGCATATAGTTCCTTTAATTAAAAGCATTCAATTATGCGGCTTTTTATAGAGTCTTGAGAGTCCACCCTATAGCCTTTGACGTAATTGCACTGCCGGATTCCTCGACAGGCTTCAAGCCCTTTATATCAAACATGCATGTTTGCAAAAATGTTGGGATATTTCAGCGAAAGTGGTCAAGTGCCTAAAGTAACCCTCTATTACTGAATAATAGGTTTCAAGCTTGGTTTGTTATTATTTTTCCCTCATTGGTCACTGCCTTGAGTGTTGAACAACTGTCATCCGGCAAGATTCCGGGCTTAGCACCGAAACAGGCGAAAGAGAGTAGAGAATATACTAAAGAATATTATATGGAACATTATATTAACTATTCGCAAACTGAATAAAAAGGAGTTAATATTTGAAACGTAAATACACAATGACTTTACTTTGCGGGCAAATTTGTTGTAAATTTAGATATAAATTTGCCATTGAAATTTCATATGGCAAAGGCATTAGTAATTTTTTGCAAAGTCAATATACGCAATGAATTTGCGTCGATTGTAAATTTGTTGTAAATTTAGATATAAATTTGCCATTGAAATTTCATATGGCAAAGGCATTAGTAATGTTTTGCAAAGTCAATATACGCAATGAATTTGCGTCGATTGTAAATTTGTTGTAATTTTAGATATAAATTTGCCATGGAAATTTCATATGGCAAAGGCATTAGTAATTTCTTGCAAAGTCAGTATACGCAATGAATCTGCGTCGCTTGTAAATTTGTTGTAAATTTAGATATAAATTTGCCATTGAAATTTCATATTGCAAAGGTATTAGTAATTTCTTGCAAAGTCATGAAGAGCTAAAATGTGTAATAAATACGCAACGGATTTACTTCGCTGGCAAATTTGTTGTAAATTTAAATATACATATGCCACAGGAAATTTGTGATGGCAAAGTCATTAGTATTTTTTTTGGCAAAGTCAATTTACGCAATGAATTTACTTCGCTGGCAAATTTGTTGCAAAGTTACAAATAAATTTACAGATTGTGCAAAGCAGCTTGCAAATTTGAAGTAAATTTAGTGGTTGCAAATCTAAAACACTTAATACGCAAATATATTGCAAAATTAGTTATTGAATTTGCAACTAATTTACAAGTGTGCAAATTTATTGCAAATCTGTTTTTTCGTCCCGTGGTAATCACACTTCAGTGAAATTTCGGAAAAAGCATGTTTGGTTGAATAGATAATGACGCCAACCTATTAATGTACGTGACTTGCGTGACATAAAAATGTGACTCGTGTGACAAGTGGCAAATAATGACTAAAAACTGGACGGAAATAATTATACCTGTAGCAGTTCAAATATGTCTTTCTATACTGTTCATTATACTGTTCATTGAGACAATTTGCAACAAAAATTTAATATAAAATCTAGGTTTGGACAACTGAAATAGGTTAATTTAGAAACCATTATTTTCGTAGGCTTGGTTACCTGGCTGGTTTAACTAAAAAATAGGCAATTACTGCACACGAAAATATTTTCAAGTGTTACTGGTAAATCAACTGGAATTTAAAGTTTCCTAATATATAAATTTACAAGTTGTAATGATTATAATAATTTTGGTAAAAACATAATTTTTTGCCATGTTAGGTCTTAAAACGTAACGAGGCGTGACCATATTTGAGGGTGATTTTCCATTAACTAGCAAGTAAAAGTACTGTATTTAATGGACATTCAAGTAAAATTATCTGGAGATCACATCAGAAAGATTTTTCTTCTATAAATATACAAAGTTAATATACCATTTGAAATTAAAGTTAATTGAAAATTAACCAATTATTGAATTAAAACTGTTGCATCTCTTGTAACCTTGTTACAGCTGCAATACTAACAGTACTTTGCTATATGCCGGACAATCATACTGGGAGATCAGTCTTGCACCAGTTAATGGGTTACCGGTAACAATTATCAACATATTTTATCTTGATAACCCACTCACTGGCAAGATTCTTCACTTAATAAGCAAAATCATCTGATGACAGTTCAGAAATTAAATGCCCAGACAGTTTGACAGTTCAGAAATTAAATGCCCAGAGTGAAATAACAGTCAGAGTGAAGACTGTGTTATATTTCCAGTCACTTAATTAGTATTTTGTTAACTGTATGATGGGCCAGAATATGCCTATTTTTTTAAATTAAATGAACTGGCAAGTAAACTTACTGGCTTCCCTAATATGTGAGAACAGCTGTCTCTCCATTGCTGACTAGGAACTAAATCGCCGTCCTCATTTTTTTCACCAATGATCTCTAACTGGCGGCGAGCAACTTCCACCTAAAAAAGTCCGTATGAAGATTTCTGTGATCAAAGTTTTTATTAACCCATTGTCTGGCAATGTGTCCAAATGCGCCCTACATTAGTATCTACTGTACTGTCTAAACGATTTTACTTGTCAGTGGTAGAGACTAGAGTACTGCCTGATTCGTTAATGGGTTTATTATATTCATTTTGAAATCAGTGGGGTTTCTTACAACCTGTCATTCGCTCTTAACAGTGCGATTTAAGCACAAATCACACTCTGGGAAGTGTAATTTGTGCTTAAATCACACCCTTCTTTCAACCAATGATATTAGAGTGGTGACTTCAGGCATCTAATGAGATTTAATCATAGTATTGAACCAGCCAATCAAGTTTAACAACATAATGTGGTCTGGAAAATGAGCAAAGTAAAGAAATTCAATGTGTCATGATTAATCTTGACAACTGTCTAAGCAAATGTTTGCACAATAAACCAACACTCAAAGAATACTAGACAACTTGCATGTCAGACTAATTTTTGATCTAGGCAAAAAAAGTAAATTCTTGTAAGGAATTTATTAAAATTAGTAGAATTAAAACACTTGGTTACAAAACATTGTAAAATACCAAAAATATCATGGTGAGGGTGGAAATATTTTGAATGTTTGTTCATGCGGAAATTGTCACCATTTATGAGCAGAAAATTGTAACAATTTCTGTATGTAATACAAACATATACAAAATTTGTAAACTTTGCAAGACTATATTTTCCAAGCTTTACATAATAAATTTCATTATGTTCTTTTTAGCTGTGGTGTATGATTTCCTTCTCTTTACTTAGGGAGTGGTCATTATTTATGGGGAGGGGGGGATGGGGAAAATAAGGATTGAAAACTTTTTTGACCCCCCCTCCAGACTGAAGGCAAACTTTTTGTGCCTCCCCCTCATAAAAGTAGAAACATTTCTGACCCCCCCCCCCAGTGTGGATTGAAAAATTAACAGCAATGAAACAGGTGTGCGTTGCAGGTAAAGTTAGATATTAGGACAATCTGTTTAATCTAGCTCATGATGTTTTACCCTGGTGAATATGATTCAACCATATATGATTAAAAAATATATATTATGTGTTACTACTTTGCAATGCAACATTTGTCCTACCATAACCCTAACCCATGACCTGTCTTCATACAGCGAAATGATTTGAACACAGGGTTTTTTTAAGAACTTGTCTGGGGGGTGGGCATCTACAATATTAAGTGTGGAGAGATGAGAGATGGTTGCTGGTGACAAAAAGTTTGGTGTTGTATCGTATTGGACTAGTAGAGGGGGGCGGGGGGGGGTCTCGGAGTATTCTCCCCCAGAAAATTTTTTTGCATTTTTCCACCCCTAGAACTGAAATGTGAGCATTTTCCGAAACAAATTTTTAGATATACAGCGTTACGTTGTGTGTTGATAGACCGAATCTGATCAGTTAAGTGTACTTGCATGGCATGTTTATGTAAATACCACAACTTGGTCACTAAGGGGGTAGAAAGCTTGGTAAACTTAGTGGGCCCGACTCCCACGATTGCGAGGCGCTACCATGGTTGGCGCCGAGCAGGGAAATTTTGAAAATTTTGAGTCTCTAGATCGTTGGAAATAGCATTTTCAGAGTCTTCTTTTTTGCTATTTGTGATTACAGAAATCAGAACTCTAGACATGGTATTTAAGTTCAAAAACTATTATTCCCCCCCCCCCTTCTCTGTGTTAAAACTTTTTTGATCCCCCCTATTTATAAGTATATGGGTAAACTTCTGCTTGGTTCCCCCCCTCCCATTTCCCAACCCCCCTCCCCATAAATAATGACCACTCCCTTAGATTAAAATTTAGTCAAACATGAAAATTGTCCATTGTAAATAGTTTTTTACAAATAGTTAAACTGGCAAGTTAGTTAGAAACAAAATTGTCCATGAAACATACAGTTAGTTAAATGGTCTTGTCTAAAATGACACACGAGTGACCACAAATGATTTCTGTGTTTAAAAAAAATAAAATAATAATAAAAACTATTTTAAGGTAGAAATACTTGCCTCATCTTGGAATGTCATTTCATGACGGAAACATCCCGACTTGTTGTGTCTTGATGCCAGCCACAGAGCCTCTCCATTTGTTAAGCCAACAAATATTCTTGCATATCGTCCCTCATATACTTTGCTGTCAGGATGTTTCTCTAAAAGTTGCTTGGTTGCCAACAAATTATGAGTACCACCAAGCACCTCATAGTGGTAGCTGTCGATACAAGATTTTGAAAAGTTTTCAGTTCTATCGAGATCTTTCACTAACAAGTAAAGCGGTTCATACGAGCCATTGGGGTTACTTTCCATATTTGCCTTTAGTTGGGCCAGGAAAATTTCATCTACTTTCCTAATCATTCTGTCTGCTGGAGGTAGTTCAATCTTGCCAACTGGAACATAGAATTGGCCATCTATTTAAAGTAGTAGAAAACACACACATGCTATTTATATAAATTGTATGGCTGTAGAAAGAATAAAATTAATACCGTTGAGCCAAAACATGTGGTCAATTAAAAGAGGTGGTCATATTTTTAACCCATTGAGTCGCATTGCGCCTCGATGCGCCCTACTTTATTATTTTACTCTGTCTAACGCCAGACGATTTTACTTGTCAAGGGGAGAGCGCTGGCGCTCAATGGGTTAACTGGCCCATCTGCCCATGTGTCTATTTAACCCAAATTTGAGTCGCATTGTGCCCCGATGCGCCCTACTTTATTATTTTACTGTCTAATGCCAGATTATTTTACTCTGTCTAACGCCAGACGATTTTACTCGTCAAGGGGAGCGCACTGGCACTCAATTGGTTAACAGGTTTTCAAATAAGAGAAAGACTTAATATTAGCTTTTGCTCAGGAAAAAATAAAGTGGTTGTATTAACAGGGCTAAGTTGTGTTAACATGCGGTTGGTCATATGGTGGGTAGAGCTGGGCGGTTAACCAAAATATTCAGTTGACTGGTACTTTTTTAGCATCGAAAAATTATACGCGAAAGAACAGGTAGTTTCGGTAATTTCCTATTTAACGCCTGCCAAACACCCACCTGATTGCAGGTTGAAATGTATTGCAGGTTGAAATGTTTGGAAAATAACAAGATTGTGCTCTTTGTGCACAATATGCACTGAAGTAATAGCTCAAATAGTTGATATTTTGGTTGTGATAGTTATTGTTGTGCACTAGTCTTGCTTTTTTAAAAGAAACATTTCATGATCATAAATATAAAATTGCAATTCCAATTGCAATAATTCCAATTCTTTTAAAATATTCAGAGATTTAATATACAAACTTACAAAGGCATATAAATTTGTTTAGGCCTATTTAGCAAAAATGATCAAAACATTCATGAGTTAAACTTCAAACATTTTGTACTGTCCAAAAAAACAGAACCTGAGAACCGAGATAAAAGTTTTGGAACCACGCAGCTCTAAACGTAAACCTCTGACTATAAGCCCTGGGCTTATATACTTTTGTAAGCAATTTTTGATGGGCTTATACAAGGATGGGCTTGGGGTGGGGTGGGGGGCTTATACATGGACGATCTTTTGTGTTAGTTAATATAAACAAGTCAGACATAAACAAGTCAGTCATAAACAGGCAAATTGCAAGTTGAAATTCACAAATGATCTGTAACCAAAGCCTCTGATTGGACTATAAGAAAGAGGGAAGTACATGTACCAATCCAGTTGCTCAGACTATTTGATTGGCTTCCCACTTTCTTATAATCCAATCAGAGGCTTTGTTTACAAATCTTTTGTGAATTTCCAACTTGCAATTTGTTTGCGTCGGTTGCAATTTGCTCAGAGCAATTTGCCTATCAAAATTGCAATATTGTGGGACAATGTTGCAATGTTGCTCGCAAGAGAACATCCGGTTTGACTGTAATAACGCACTTTGATTCACATAGTGGGCTATAAAGACAATGACAATGGTTTTAAATATTGTCATTTGTTCAAAAACAGTTCTCTGCTATATTAAAAGACAATGTCAATGTTGAGTAACGTAGTGGGCTACTGGGTTAATATATTCGGGGGACTATATTTGGGGGGCTTATATTTGGGTGGGCTTATATTCGGGAGGCTTATATTTGGAATGAGGCGAGCGTTCGTATGTGTTGGGCTTATATTCGGGGGGGGGGCTTATATTCAGGGGGGGAGCTTATAGTCGGAGGTTTACGGTATTTGATATTTCTACATACCAACTTCACATTCTTTGGCTCTTCTTTGGTATTCTAATTCTTTTTCTTCAACAAAGTTTTCTCTCCCACACTTTTTCTTGGTACTGGCAACAGGAGTGAGCTGTTCCACAAGAGATGAAGCCTTTCTTTTTGAATTGCCGTTATCATTCATCAACACAGGCTGAGAATCTTTGGATGCACTGGCTTGACTTGCTTGAGATTCTTTGGAAGCATCTTGGTTTTTCAAGTACTCGATGGCTTTGTTGCATTTTGCGGCCCATTGTTGCTCATTTTCAGCTGCAACAATTTCCTTAAATGGTCCATTGCTTGCCGACCAGTCATACTTGCTTGATTGAAAGAAACAGTGGTCTCTTCTACCCTCTGCTCCAGGATTGAAAATCAACTATATATAAAATAAATAAAATTCTTCACATAAAAACAATTCAAATAATACATGCACAGATATACCATATTACTTTTATTATTTATATTGAACAAGTGACAAGACTCTCCCCTTGATGAGTATAAAACTTACCTGACATTTAGAAATGATCAAAGAATATAATTTAAAGTTCAGACACATTGCAACGAAGAGAAATTGCCAAATTGATTATTAATAAAAGACCAACGCTGACAACGTTTTATACAGTGACAACTTAATTATACGACCCACTTATATAACATTGGGTTTGCTCAGCACTTAATTGTTTCCTTCTAGACAGTTCAGCCTTGTGAATGATGGTTTTACTAACTAGGAAAACAATCACAGTAAATATTATGTAGATTAATTCACAGATGATGCACGAGATATAAATGATAATATGAAGTTTATACCAAGATCTTCGGGTTAGTTTCGCCCGTCGGATCGTTGTCACTAGATTATTTCGTGTTCGTGGCACACGCGAGAATTGCTCACTTAGTGAAATTTCGAAAACAGAAAGACTTGAATGTCTTAGCCTGCGTAGCAGGCCGGTATTCGTGGGTACAAATACCCACGTGCCCGCAAATACCGCCTGCTACGCAGACTATGAATGTCTTGAATCTCGATTTGAATCAGTCATGACTGTCCATGACTGGATATTGAAATTGACCCGAAAATGAGTGAAAGTTTTACTGAGCAAAAACGTCGTTTATAGTTTCGTTCAGCCGAAGCTTATTTTACCTTTAGCGCTCTGACATTCTGTTGCATCTGTGTTCACGAAGACGTAAAATAAAATAAAATAAAATAAAAAAAGGAAATGTCGAAAAAGTCTTACGTTAGGGTTTCAAATAAACGATCTGTGTCAGTCTGTGTATCTTATTCTTTATCTTCAAAATTTATGAATTCTATATAATTGTTTGATGTTATATCCCTGAGCAGAATTGGTGTGCAACGCCAACGAAAAGCCCGGAAACTGACAATCACTTATAATTCATTACACATTCCAAGTGATCACAACTTAGTCAGCATGCGACCTTTCCGTCTGACTATGTTAAATCGACGCGACTTATTCGTCTATGTCTCATCTTTATACTATAGACGAATGATATAAAAGAGGCATTATAATATGTCAGTCGCATGCAAAGAGACAAAAAATACAGTATAAAAACAAAATACAGTATATAAAACATATTTGTCAGTATACCTGCACATTTATAAACAGTAAGAACAACTTTAAAACGTTCGTAGTCGTACCTTTATAGCCATACGTTTCTTAAATTCTCCCGTCTCGGCGCGCAGAATATTAGAATAGTATTTACCACTTTTGGAATGGCGAATGTCGTTGACAAACACGTACGGCGTTTTGTCTTCACTGAGTCGAATTGACCACTTATTAGTTAAAGGCATATTTCAAATAAGAAATACGGTTTGTTACCACAACAGGCACAAGAACAAATTAAGCTAACTTGTTAAGAAATCAAGCTAACTTGTTAAGAAATACGGTTTGTTACCACAAGAACAAATCAAGATAACTGCAGTTCAGGCTTCTTTGGCAAGGCTGATCTATAAAATAATTGAACTGCTTTATAACATGGCCAGAGTATATCCTGATCCCTGGCTAGATGAATGATAGCGCGTCATACGAGCTGATAGAGTCTCCGCGGCTCAACGAATCAACGTTCGAGATAACTGAGAAATTTTTCATTGTTTAACGGCTTTAAGGCTCAACCAATCAAAAGCGGTCATACTAATTACCGACATTCGACAAGAACCAAAATGACGTTTGAAAACGTAGAAAGCGGGTATAAGCTGCATGCATGGTCTCGCAGTTAGTCATGTAACTCAGTTAAAGCGGCTTGTAATTGTCCGAAGTATTTTGAAGAAACCGCCAAAAGGGCATAATCTAGTGATGTCCTCGCCTTGTGGGTTCGGATTTTCATCCTCGCCAGAACCGACGACGCCGACTTCTATTCAGACTCTTTGTGAGGGAGAAACAGAAGCCAGTTCGCCGGATGGTATTGGATTTAGCAGTGACAACGAGAACACAAGGACTCCACAAAGCGGTATGACATCAAATAAGACATGTATAATTGTATATAGTATGGACTATACCTAAAATAATTTTTATGATATTTAGTGTCGAGCTTTCCTCGGATTTTTGCGTCTCCTGGACGATCACTGAGCTCCTCGCCTGTTGGTATTGGATTTAGCAGTGACAATGAAAGCACACTGAGTCCACAAAACGGTATATGACATTTGAATCAGTCATGACTGGATATTGAAATTGACTCGAAAATGAGACAAAGTTTTGTATATATATATATAGGCCATATATATAGTAAATAATATGGACTATATGTCTAAAATAATTTTTATGATATTTAATTTAGTGGCGAGCTTTCCTCGGATTTTTGCGTCTCCTGGACGATCACTGAGCTCCTCGCCTGTTGGTATTGGATTTAGCAGTGACAATGAAAGCACACTGAGCCCACAAAACGGTATATGACATTTTTAGGTTTATTGCCTTTTATTATATAAAGTATAGTGCTTTATAGAGATTTCGAGCACTGATTAAAGTGATAATCTCACATGTGCATGAGACTATTTATGATAAACTCACTGTTACTCACATGTGAAAATTATCGCTTTTCAATTATTATATCGCTTTTCTGTAAAAATTATCGCTTTTCAAAGACTGCATGTCCTTTATATAATAAATAGAAAAATACACGGGAGCTTGGAAATGCCAGATTATAACTCGAAATAAATCTGGTATTTCCAAGCACCTATGTATATTATTCGGTTCTCTATATATTATCAACCGGGGTTAGAAATATGTATTAAATTGTATATTATCGACAGAAGTTAGAATATAATTTGTTGTGCATTTTCTGTTATGTTTAGTCACGAACATTCCTTGGGGTATTGCGTCTCCTGCACTGTCACTGCGGTCCTGGTCCTATACCGTTTCCTCGTCCAAAAGTTTTAAAACCAATTCCAACTCATTCCAGGATAAAGAAAAAACTATGCGAGCTGTGTAACAGCTATTATAGTTGCGATAAACGTCATTTTAGTGGATTTGAGCATCAAAAGAACGCACATGATAATAAGTTGTTTGCATCGCTTGATGCTGTGATAAAAAAAGGACCAACAATTCGGGGTTTGTTGAAAAATAAATAATTAAATTTATGACTTAAGTATTTCCAGATTTAATTGTTGTTGCTTAATTGCCTTAAACCTTCTTATAAAGGAACAAACAGGAAAAACAAGCAAGTAGTCTTGGAAATAATCGAGTCTGAATGCTGTCCTCTTGATTGTTTAAAAAGCTTACCATTTAAAGATATTGACAGTGTCAGGCGTGAATTTACCTCACTTGAAACGATAGTCGATGAAAGGAATTACATTCTTAATTATCTGAAAGATAACACGTCAATTACTCACGATGCAGAAAAAGGAACTACGACTGTGTTTAGAATAAAAGGGACACATGTCTGCAAGCAAGCTTGGATTAAAGTCCATGGCTTAAAACTGCAAAGATTCAAAACGATACACTGTGATTTTAAAGATGGCTCAGAAGCGTACGTGCACGGGAACACTGGATTGAAAAGGCCCACAACAAAGACATCAGAATGTATAGCATGGTTGAGATTCCTTGTTAACTCAATCGGTGATCAACAACCAGATAGTGGAAAAGTTCATTTACCATCCTGTTTTACCAAGCTGGCTTTGTACCAGAAAATGTTAAGTGAGCAGGATTCTGATGACACCATCAGCAGGTCACATTTCTATAGCATCTTGGAGAAAGAATTTAGTCATGTCTCAATACCAAAGGTAACAATTACTCCACAAAACGTTGCAAAAAATAAAACTAGGATCATGTTCAGATTTGTCAATAACCACTGTAATTTTCACCACTAAAGCCCAGCAAAATATTTATGTGTATTTTAAGGCTTTAAATGATAAAACAGAAAGACTAGCAAGAGTCTCCCCTTTTTCACTAAAATCGTCTGGTATTAGACAGGCACCCTGCCACCAGTCATCCTGCTAGTCTATAGTTAATGAATATGTCAAATATTATTTCATTATTACAGGAAAACCGATTTACCAAATGCCATCCTTGCACCAAGTATAAAAAAGCAACTAGAGGCAACAATGAACAAAGCTAAAAGAAAAGCTATTCAAGAGCTTCTAGATAAACACATTGAACGTGTTATGTAAGTAAACAGCATAAAATTTGAGAGTTGTTAGTTTTCTACAAATATTACTTATTACTCTTTCGATACTTATTTGGCCTGGGTTTTTATTTTTTGTCCTCATTAATGAAAGTGAAAGTGAAGGTCAATTCATCAATCATAGTGTATTAAGCCTTACCCCTAATGAAGTTTATTGCATTATTTAACTAGTAGGACCAGGATGCTTTGCAAGTATTAAATTGCAATCAAGCCAGAATGCTGACAAAGCATTCTGGTCTAGTGGTCTTACATGGTAGTAGTGGAATATGCCATAATGGGTAAGGTCCTCTCTCCTCCACAGAGACTTACATGAAGTTTTAGTGAGGGAAAAGTGAGCGCGCAAGGAGTGAGGGGAAGAGCTAAACAAATAAAGCATCTGCTAGTTATATCATATTATAGCAATATGGCGGCATATATAATCATTTGCAGTTCGGTTCGATCAACCATCGAGGGTGTTAAAACATGTTTTCCAGTTTCCTTTTCAAGCGTACTTGAGTCTCCTGGAATGAATCCAATATCAATATCTTCTGTCCATTTGCACCGAAAAATATTGAAAAATTGCAAATGAATCTAAAAATGGATATGCGCTACTGTATCTAATTATAAATATCCTCTGGCTGCAACATTTCGTTGTAAAAATTACTCTTCTGAACTTCGATACTCAGATTATGAAGATTTATTTCAATTTCTTTCACATTTCCGTCGATTTCAAGTCTAAAAAAGGTCAAACAACTAGTTTGGTTCAAAAACCATACTTTGTTGCATTATTTCTGGGCAGCTCTATTTAAGTCTTCCCTCTACAGCATCATTTAAATCTTCCCGTCACACCGTGCACGCTCACTTTTATCCAGGAAACTTCATAAGTTATTTGTAAATATTTAAGAAGGCTCTGCAGAGGAGAGAGTATAAGGTCGATTAATAGAGAGATTGAGATTATTCTGTTAACTGGTATCAGGTACTAGTAGCCCCATTTGGTTTTATAATTTACTGCAAGTTTATACTCGTAATAAATGTGCTTGTTATTCTGATACTATAGTCTATGTGGAGAACACACAAAAAGTTTGTTTAAACATTTAGGTATCAATAAAATCTTAGGATAAATATTAATGCCCAGCATAAAATACGTAAAAGAGCCATGACAAAAATATAGTTTAAAATATTTATTAGAAAGCTAACGTTTCGTCTTTAACTTAAGACATCTTCAGAGCAATGACATACAAAGCGGAAAACACAGAAATATGAACACCGCCTCTCTTAATGATTTCAAGATTATTTCTTGTTGCTCTTCTCCAGACGAACTCCTCATTCGAGAAAGTCTTCTCATTAACAAACTCAAACCCTCTCTCAATTTACAGGGCAGCTCTGTCCCTTTACTTCTGCTCTGATCCATTCCTCTTTCTACTTTTGTAATATAATATCTTGTAAATAATTGTAATTTATTCATATTTCTGTGTTTTCCGCTTTGTATGTCATTGCTCTGAAGATGTCTTAAGTTAAAGACGAAACGCCAGCTTTCTAATAAATATTTTAAACTATATTTTTGTTATGGCTCTTTTCCGTATTTTATGCTGGGCATTAATATTTATCCTAAAATTACGATTTCTGCCTGGTTCATCTATCGCAAGTATATCAATAAAATTTACCACACAAAATGACTCTATTAGTATCCCCTGTACTGGTATCAGTAAATGGGATAGTCTTAACCTCTCTATTGTTCAAAAGAGTCTACAAGTCATGCGAATGTTATTCCTTACCAGGAATGAAAGGAAAAAATATCATCTTCATCGGTACAAAGCACGACGGAGTCCTTCAAAGTATTTAACAATCATTTTGGATGGTATGGATCAATCGAAGACTGATGTACCAAACCTTCGGCGAGTCTGCAAGTCAACAGCAAATCTCCAAAAAATGAGAACGCATCT
The DNA here is from genome assembly GCA_902702795.2 of Paramuricea clavata. NCBI lineage: Eukaryota > Metazoa > Cnidaria > Anthozoa > Malacalcyonacea > Plexauridae > Paramuricea > Paramuricea clavata. The sequence continues at coordinate 10,904 of CACRXK020003730.1, read as the reverse complement.
TGTTGGAGCTATCATGCACAGTGGGTTGTGTCCCATGGGAAAAACATTCCACGGTATTTTCGACTTGTTCCAATGGCCGCATGACAGCAATTTAACAATGAACATTCCCATCACACTTCTTACATTGTTCAATGATCGCTTTGGTTTACCACCAGTACTTAACCTTCAACTAGACAACTGCTGGCGTAAAAACAAGAACAAATATGTTTTTACCTTTTTGTCCCTTTTGGTGGAATGGTCCGTGTTTGATAAGGTATGGTTAAAACAAGAATGGGTCATATTTTCAAAAGTGAACCAGTTTCATTTGGTCACAGGTGCCAAGGGTTCACTTCCAACCATGTCAACTCATGTATAGGGGCTTCCATCCTGGCCAACATTCAAAATACTGTATCTTTATCTCTGTTGCTAATAATGCAGGTGAAGCATTGTCATGGCAATTAAACCCATTGATTTAGATCACATGTGCCTTCTTGCACAAGTTTTCCTAAAGGGAAATAATTTTCTATCAGAGAAATATGATTATTTGCTATATATATAGTAATTGTATGTAACCTTTACTTTTTCAGATCAAGGGCAACTTCCTACCAGTTGGGCATACCCATGAGGATATTGATGCCTTATTTGGTTGTTTTTCAAAGCATCTTAAATTTCTTGATGTATATACGGTTGATGGTAAGTTTTTAACCCATTAACTAGCAGTACTCTACCACTGATGAGTAAAATTGTTTTGCATTAGACAGAGTAAAGACTAGAGTTGGGAGATTTGTTCAGTAATTGGTTAACCCATTAGCGGGAAAATTGCACCCTACTTTAGCATTTACTCTGTACAATGCCAGATAATTTTATTTATCAGTAATAGAGTACTGGTGGTTAATGGGTATTGGTGGTTATTGTCACCCCATGTAAAAATCTTATCACTATCTTACAATTTGAGCTTGTAAGATGTTGTAATAATCTGGCAAGAATGTTAAGTGAAAATTAAAATAAAATATTAAAAGATTATTGTAAGATTCTAAAAAAGATTTTCAACATGAAACCCTACAACACTAACTTTGCCGGTATCATGTTAAACAGTGTATCAGTTCTGTTGGCATGACAGAATAATTAGTTGACACTAAATTCTGCAGATTGTAATTATGAACTTACAGTGTGATCACTTCACTTAAGCATTATAACTTTAGATATAAGAAAAGCTTATGAAGAGTGTTCTAACAAACCCCACCCAGAATCCAGATGTTTATCAAAAATGTATGACATTAAAGAATGGTTGGATGCCCATAGTGATGATCTACACAAACATGTCAGGCCACATTGCTTCAAATTTGTCCGGAATGAAGAAAATAAAGCAGTTATGTACTACAGGAAGTGGAGTGGCGATGAGTGGATGGGTCCTGTACAACTATTAAAGGTAATACAATTATTATGTTTCTCAAAAAGGTTACTGTATCTTAAACTGTGTTGAAAAAATATCACAAAATGGCTTCAAGAGACTGGAAGTTATTGTTTTATTTTTTCTATTTAACAATTAGCCGCCGAAGGCGAGGTGATTACAAGCCTATATTCACTGAGCCGAAGGCGAAGTGAATATAGGCTTGTAATCACCGAGCCTGAGGCGACTAATTGTTTTAGTATAAATTTCCAGGTGTTTACAAACAATAATCCACACAACTTTATAAAAATTCACTTCAAATAAATGTATTTTCGCTATAAATAGTTTGTTTACAAAATTTAAATCTCAGACACGGCTTTGTGTCGCGTTGCGACTAAGCCAGTTTTTTTCCAAATAAAAGCATGTAAAGTTTAATAGTTTACCTTGAAATATTTTTAAACCATATTTTATAGCTTGTTTGGGTTTTTTCGGAATGCTATCTTCTTTAATTTTGGCAATTTCCTCCTCTGTTACTACGGCAAAACGAGCAGCCATTTTGAAAAAAAAGCTATAGTCACTGACCAGTGACTATCACTTCAGAGACAGTGAATCTTAACCAATCAGAATGCAGAAAAATCAATAGTCACCTGGAAATTTATACTAAAATTATATAGTCGCTTCCTGTTGACATGCCAATCCAGGTACCACCAAATTTTTCAAAGGCAGACTTACCCAAGCTTGCATCTGACATGCAGAAATGGTATTCTGTTATGCCACCTTCGGCACGAGAGTGGTGGGAATCCTTATTGCAGACACTGGAAACAACAGGCAACCATGTTCCAGCTGATAATACAGATTGTCTAATATTTTCATTGAAAAATAATGTTCAAAGACCAACCGCTGAACCTGTAGAAACAGCTGAGATACCTGCACAGCTATCAGCCTTGGAAGAAAAGGAGCTGGAGCCACTAGAAGAGGTAAACAAAAAGAAATTTAAAGGGGGTGGTATATTAATACATTTGGGAAGTATGAACTAACTAGAAAATACATGCATGCAGAAACCCTCGCCTTGCTGACAAAACCGTTGTATTTTCCGAACATGAAGTATCTAAAGTAGTTGTCATGGTAACACGATAATTTTTTAAGAATATTCTTACAAATGAAAATCGCCTAAAAATATCACTTTTAATTACAAAATTATCAATTTCCCAACATATTTATGTTAGGTATGTAATTATACGTAATACAAGCTTCAATTTAAGGTAAAATTCAACCACAAACAATTCACAAAACGTTTTAAAGTGTTCTTTATAAAACTAAACTGCCTTTAACTATTAAATGGCTTTATCGATAAACTTTGAGTTTGCAATAAAATGATTTCAAATTCCCGCATGCAAATAACTTTGCTTTATTTTATATTTAAAAAATTCAATATAATAAAAAAGGGAATCAGTATTAAAGATACACTGAAATTATATGCTGTCTTGTTTAGTTGTTTCATATACGCAAAGGCCGTCGGGTTTTAAAGCCATTATAAAATCAATATTTAAAACAAACTTACCTTCGTTAACGTCGGCTCCCTTCTTTTAGCTGATTCTTTCGCCCTTTCTTCTTGAAATTTACAAAATCTTGCAGAAATACCAGCAAAAATGAAGAATATTTGCAAGAAATTTATCAATCATCAACTCATCAAATCAAGAAATGTTTGCTATTTCGCTGTCGTCATACAGCCGTTATAATGCAAACTTTAAATTGGACCAATCAGTGTCCGTTATTCATGACAGTCCGCCATATTTTTGAGATCAGTGAGGATGACCACCCATCGTTGGTGACCGACGCCCGCGATATTTGTTGAACTTTAGACTCCGCTAATGCTTTCGTTTCCCCGGGTGTAAATAGCCGGGGGGAATTAGTACCCTCGCACGGCGCTTCGCGCCGCCGGCTCGGGGACAAACTTTACACAGTAATTTTACCCTATCAAATGCCAATTGCTCTGAGCATACTGAGTGCTGATCAATGGGAAAGTGCTTGGAATTGTTGGGTTAACTAGATTTTGTACCGGTGCTCAGCAAGGACGTTTGTTGGGTGTTAATAAAATGCCAGCAATTGTAATGGCAAGACTGTCCATTTTGACATGTTACACCAGGCCTTAAAATATATTTTACAGGGCCGTCTGACAAAATGTCCAGTGACGTTGAGTTTGGGTCAGACATATGTCCAATGACCTTCAGTTCAGTTATGACTCGGAAATAAGTCTGAATGACACAAATGAATAAACAGTAAATGTTGTAAAGATATTAAATAATTTGTTTTTTCATACTTATTTCCAAGCCAAAATTAACTTGCTTGCCAGAACAGCAGTATTAAAAAAGACTTTGACAACTTAAGCCTGTTTTCCACTTCGCCATTTCGCTCTCCGCCCCACGCTCAACTATATGTTAAAAAAAAACATCCTGGGCTAGGAAACATTTTCATTTACGACGGACAAAGCTACAGTACGGTCGGACACCAATACACTCGGGTCGGACAAACAATAAACCTCAGTTTCACTATGGTTGGACAGAATGTCTGGTGATTTCCTCTCTACGTCGGACAATTTCACGAATGGGTCGGACAATGTCCATGACCGACCGATATTTTAAGGCCTGGTTACACAGAGCTTAGGAAATAATTTGTATTCATACAGTAGATACCTATTTTCCTAGATTTATACTGGCCCATACAAAGCACCTGCATCCCGTGGTGTAAACATGGATGACAATTACCTGGCTGCTATAAAACCTGGTGTGTTTGTTGCGGTATATATAAGCAACTATAAAAAAAGACCAGTTATTGGTAAAGTAACAGAGGTTTGTGACAATCAGTTTACTCTAAACTACTGGAAGGGAAGTTACAGCACAGCCTGGCAACCACATATGGTGAAAGGTAAAGATGGGCCAACAACATGGGCAGATACTATCCCCAAAGAAGCAGTCATTGTGTGTGCCTTTGAACTTGATGAAAATAATCACTTGTTAGAAAATACCAGGAAATTTTTAAAGAAGTGGTATAGAGATAATGCAAAAAAGGTTGATGAACAAGTGAAATAAGCAAACAATTATTACACTGGACATCTGTATATACTAGATTAATCATACAGCCAGCTTGAGAGCCCGGATGAGCCTTGAGAGCATGGTTGAACAATTATTACACTGTCTGTATATACTAGCCAGTGCGGCTGGTTCTATATTATATAATACAGCCAGCTCAAGAGCCCAGATGAAAGATCCTCCATGAAAGAGCCTCAATACTAATCGTAATCATAGCTAACTGAAGCCTCTGTGAAGAAGAGTGATTAACCCATTAAGCTGCAGAGCTTTCCCATTGACAAGTACTGGCATTATGCAAGTAAAAAAAAATAAAGTAGGGCATACTGGGGCACAGCTAATTAGTCCAGACTGTAAACCTCCGACTACAAGCCCTGGACTTATATACTTTCGTAAGCGATTTTTGATGGGTTTATACAAGGGGGGGGCTTATAAATGGGGGGGGGGCTAATACATGGACGATTTTTTTGTGTTTATGTAATAAACAATTCGGACATAAACAAGTTAGTCATAAACAGGAAAATTAACATGTATTATTTAATAATACCGCGCTTCGACTCACATTGTCAACTATCAAGACAATGACAATGTTTTTAAATATCGTTCTCTGCTATATTATTAAAAGACAATGTCAATGTTGGATAACGTAGTGGGCTACTGGGCCTATATTCAGGGGACTAATATTTGGGGGGCTTATAATTCGGATGGACTTATATTCGGGTGGGCTTATATTTGGAATGAGATGAGCGTTAGTATATGTGGTGGGCTTATATTCGGGGGCTATATTCGGGGCTTATATTCGGAGGCTTATATTCGGGGGCTTATAGTCCTAATAGTCGGAGGTTTACGGTATTTATCAAGCTAATAATCACATGCCATTCAAACTAATCACAATTCTCAGCGGCAGACAGACGAGAATGATCAAAATTACCTGGGCTCGCGGGCTGCCTATATGTACATGTTATGTGTGTGTCTAAAATTTTAGATATTCCTCAAGCAATTTTCAAACGGTTTTCGCAGTTTCCCGGTATTTTTACTGCCAGCCAGCCACGTACTTACCTATTATGCATATCGCTGTCCATAATACTGATTCAGAAATCCGGATCTTGATAATTTTAGCATGGTAAAACCTCCTAGTTGGCGAGAGATTCAGTAATTATAAAACTTTACAATATTTAAACTTCGCCATGTTTCCACAAAATATATTAAACACTCCTGGAGTCTGAGGCGAGAATTATAAGTTCAAAACCACTGAACTCTATATAATACTTATATTACACAGAGGTTATTGCAAGATTCAAAACGATACACTGTGATTTTAAAGATGGCTCAGAAGCGTACGTGCACGGGAACACTGGATTGAAAAGGCCCACAACAAAGACATCAGAATGTATAGCATGGTTGAGATTCCTTGTTAACTCAATCGGTGATCAACAACCAGATAGTGGAAAAGTTCATTTACCATCCTGTTTTACCAAGCTGGCTTTGTACCAGAAAATGTTAAGTGAGCAGGATTCTGATGACACCATCAGCAGGTCACATTTCTATAGCATCTTGGAGAAAGAATTTAGTCATGTCTCAATACCAAAGGTAACAATTACTCCACAAAACGTTGCAAAAAATAAAACTAGGATCATGTTCAGATTTGTCAATAACCACTGTAATTTTCACCACTAAAGCCCAGCAAAATATTTATGTGTATTTTAAGGCTTTAAATGATAAAACAGAAAGACTAGCAAGAGTCTCCCCTTTTTCACTAAAATCGTCTGGTATTAGACAGGCACCCTGCCACCAGTCATCCTGCTAGTCTATAGTTAATGAATATGTCAAATATTATTTCATTATTACAGGAAAACCGATTTACCAAATGCCATCCTTGCACCAAGTATAAAAAAGCAACTAGAGGCAACAATGAACAAAGCTAAAAGAAAAGCTATTCAAGAGCTTCTAGATAAACACATTGAACGTGTTATGTAAGTAAACAGCATAAAATTTGAGAGTTGTTAGTTTTCTACAAATATTACTTATTACTCTTTCGATACTTATTTGGCCTGGGTTTTTATTTTTTGTCCTCATTAATGAAAGTGAAAGTGAAGGTCAATTCATCAATCATAGTGTATTAAGCCTTACCCCTAATGAAGTTTATTGCATTATTTAACTAGTAGGACCAGGATGCTTTGCAAGTATTAAATTGCAATCAAGCCAGAATGCTGACAAAGCATTCTGGTCTAGTGGTCTTACATGGTAGTAGTGGAATATGCCATAATGGGTAAGGTCCTCTCTCCTCCACAGAGACTTACATGAAGTTTTAGTGAGGGAAAAGTGAGCGCGCAAGGAGTGAGGGGAAGAGCTAAACAAATAAAGCATCTGCTAGTTATATCATATTATAGCAATATGGCGGCATATATAATCATTTGCAGTTCGGTTCGATCAACCATCGAGGGTGTTAAAACATGTTTTCCAGTTTCCTTTTCAAGCGTACTTGAGTCTCCTGGAATGAATCCAATATCAATATCTTCTGTCCATTTGCACCGAAAAATATTGAAAAATTGCAAATGAATCTAAAAATGGATATGCGCTACTGTATCTAATTATAAATATCCTCTGGCTGCAACATTTCGTTGTAAAAATTACTCTTCTGAACTTCGATACTCAGATTATGAAGATTTATTTCAATTTCTTTCACATTTCCGTCGATTTCAAGTCTAAAAAAGGTCAAACAACTAGTTTGGTTCAAAAACCATACTTTGTTGCATTATTTCTGGGCAGCTCTATTTAAGTCTTCCCTCTACAGCATCATTTAAATCTTCCCGTCACACCGTGCACGCTCACTTTTATCCAGGAAACTTCATAAGTTATTTGTAAATATTTAAGAAGGCTCTGCAGAGGAGAGAGTATAAGGTCGATTAATAGAGAGATTGAGATTATTCTGTTAACTGGTATCAGGTACTAGTAGCCCCATTTGGTTTTATAATTTACTGCAAGTTTATACTCGTAATAAATGTGCTTGTTATTCTGATACTATAGTCTATGTGGAGAACACACAAAAAGTTTGTTTAAACATTTAGGTATCAATAAAATCTTAGGATAAATATTAATGCCCAGCATAAAATACGTAAAAGAGCCATGACAAAAATATAGTTTAAAATATTTATTAGAAAGCTAACGTTTCGTCTTTAACTTAAGACATCTTCAGAGCAATGACATACAAAGCGGAAAACACAGAAATATGAACACCGCCTCTCTTAATGATTTCAAGATTATTTCTTGTTGCTCTTCTCCAGACGAACTCCTCATTCGAGAAAGTCTTCTCATTAACAAACTCAAACCCTCTCTCAATTTACAGGGCAGCTCTGTCCCTTTACTTCTGCTCTGATCCATTCCTCTTTCTACTTTTGTAATATAATATCTTGTAAATAATTGTAATTTATTCATATTTCTGTGTTTTCCGCTTTGTATGTCATTGCTCTGAAGATGTCTTAAGTTAAAGACGAAACGCCAGCTTTCTAATAAATATTTTAAACTATATTTTTGTTATGGCTCTTTTCCGTATTTTATGCTGGGCATTAATATTTATCCTAAAATTACGATTTCTGCCTGGTTCATCTATCGCAAGTATATCAATAAAATTTACCACACAAAATGACTCTATTAGTATCCCCTGTACTGGTATCAGTAAATGGGATAGTCTTAACCTCTCTATTGTTCAAAAGAGTCTACAAGTCATGCGAATGTTATTCCTTACCAGGAATGAAAGGAAAAAATATCATCTTCATCGGTACAAAGCACGACGGAGTCCTTCAAAGTATTTAACAATCATTTTGGATGGTATGGATCAATCGAAGACTGATGTACCAAACCTTCGGCGAGTCTGCAAGTCAACAGCAAATCTCCAAAAAATGAGAACGCATCTTGTTGGAGCTATCATGCACAGTGGGTTGTGTCCCATGGGAAAAACATTCCACGGTATTTTCGACTTGTTCCAATGGCCGCATGACAGCAATTTAACAATGAACATTCCCATCACACTTCTTACATTGTTCAATGATCGCTTTGGTTTACCACCAGTACTTAACCTTCAACTAGACAACTGCTGGCGTAAAAACAAGAACAAATATGTTTTTACCTTTTTGTCCCTTTTGGTGGAATGGTCCGTGTTTGATAAGGTATGGTTAAAACAAGAATGGGTCATATTTTCAAAAGTGAACCAGTTTCATTTGGTCACAGGTGCCAAGGGTTCACTTCCAACCATGTCAACTCATGTATAGGGGCTTCCATCCTGGCCAACATTCAAAATACTGTATCTTTATCTCTGTTGCTAATAATGCAGGTGAAGCATTGTCATGGCAATTAAACCCATTGATTTAGATCACATGTGCCTTCTTGCACAAGTTTTCCTAAAGGGAAATAATTTTCTATCAGAGAAATATGATTATTTGCTATATATATAGTAATTGTATGTAACCTTTACTTTTTCAGATCAAGGGCAACTTCCTACCAGTTGGGCATACCCATGAGGATATTGATGCCTTATTTGGTTGTTTTTCAAAGCATCTTAAATTTCTTGATGTATATACGGTTGATGGTAAGTTTTTAACCCATTAACTAGCAGTACTCTACCACTGATGAGTAAAATTGTTTTGCATTAGACAGAGTAAAGACTAGAGTTGGGAGATTTGTTCAGTAATTGGTTAACCCATTAGCGGGAAAATTGCACCCTACTTTAGCATTTACTCTGTACAATGCCAGATAATTTTATTTATCAGTAATAGAGTACTGGTGGTTAATGGGTATTGGTGGTTATTGTCACCCCATGTAAAAATCTTATCACTATCTTACAATTTGAGCTTGTAAGATGTTGTAATAATCTGGCAAGAATGTTAAGTGAAAATTAAAATAAAATATTAAAAGATTATTGTAAGATTCTAAAAAAGATTTTCAACATGAAACCCTACAACACTAACTTTGCCGGTATCATGTTAAACAGTGTATCAGTTCTGTTGGCATGACAGAATAATTAGTTGACACTAAATTCTGCAGATTGTAATTATGAACTTACAGTGTGATCACTTCACTTAAGCATTATAACTTTAGATATAAGAAAAGCTTATGAAGAGTGTTCTAACAAACCCCACCCAGAATCCAGATGTTTATCAAAAATGTATGACATTAAAGAATGGTTGGATGCCCATAGTGATGATCTACACAAACATGTCAGGCCACATTGCTTCAAATTTGTCCGGAATGAAGAAAATAAAGCAGTTATGTACTACAGGAAGTGGAGTGGCGATGAGTGGATGGGTCCTGTACAACTATTAAAGGTAATACAATTATTATGTTTCTCAAAAAGGTTACTGTATCTTAAACTGTGTTGAAAAAATATCACAAAATGGCTTCAAGAGACTGGAAGTTATTGTTTTATTTTTTCTATTTAACAATTAGCCGCCGAAGGCGAGGTGATTACAAGCCTATATTCACTGAGCCGAAGGCGAAGTGAATATAGGCTTGTAATCACCGAGCCTGAGGCGACTAATTGTTTTAGTATAAATTTCCAGGTGTTTACAAACAATAATCCACACAACTTTATAAAAATTCACTTCAAATAAATGTATTTTCGCTATAAATAGTTTGTTTACAAAATTTAAATCTCAGACACGGCTTTGTGTCGCGTTGCGACTAAGCCAGTTTTTTTCCAAATAAAAGCATGTAAAGTTTAATAGTTTACCTTGAAATATTTTTAAACCATATTTTATAGCTTGTTTGGGTTTTTTCGGAATGCTATCTTCTTTAATTTTGGCAATTTCCTCCTCTGTTACTACGGCAAAACGAGCAGCCATTTTGAAAAAAAAGCTATAGTCACTGACCAGTGACTATCACTTCAGAGACAGTGAATCTTAACCAATCAGAATGCAGAAAAATCAATAGTCACCTGGAAATTTATACTAAAATTATATAGTCGCTTCCTGTTGACATGCCAATCCAGGTACCACCAAATTTTTCAAAGGCAGACTTACCCAAGCTTGCATCTGACATGCAGAAATGGTATTCTGTTATGCCACCTTCGGCACGAGAGTGGTGGGAATCCTTATTGCAGACACTGGAAACAACAGGCAACCATGTTCCAGCTGATAATACAGATTGTCTAATATTTTCATTGAAAAATAATGTTCAAAGACCAACCGCTGAACCTGTAGAAACAGCTGAGATACCTGCACAGCTATCAGCCTTGGAAGAAAAGGAGCTGGAGCCACTAGAAGAGGTAAACAAAAAGAAATTTAAAGGGGGTGGTATATTAATACATTTGGGAAGTATGAACTAACTAGAAAATACATGCATGCAGAAACCCTCGCCTTGCTGACAAAACCGTTGTATTTTCCGAACATGAAGTATCTAAAGTAGTTGTCATGGTAACACGATAATTTTTTAAGAATATTCTTACAAATGAAAAT